>BQNB010001628.1:0-136304 GCA_026074375.1 Tanacetum coccineum | reverse complement strand
TTTATTGACGACGTCAATAACCCTAAAACACGGGGTGTTATACTTATGATGTAGGTCCCGACTAATTTCTCAGAATCTTCTCGATGTTACTTGTTTTACTATTGGACACAAGTGTTTACAAATTGTATGCTATCCAGATTAATGCCTGAATATTATTGCATAAGTTGCCTTATTGCCATTAAGTCCCTACTTATCATGAACCGTTAATTGCTATTGTAGTAAGCGCGAATGTTATGGGTAGATCTATCGGGACTGACAATCCCCACCTTTCTTTGGGGTCACAAGTTGATCATGGTGCATTTAACATTGAGAGTACTTTTAGGATGTGGGCAATCGTCCTATACATTTTGGGGCACAAACTTGTTAAGGTTTCGGGGTCATGAGCTTAGTGCAATAATATATATCTCATTTAGACTTGGTGAATTTGTTTCTTTTGTCTATATTACTTAAGTCTTGTGGTCCACAACTAAACATTACTTGATTTATTGAATCAACAATTGGATTTCGGAAACAATGCTTTGAAATGTTGTAACTCTACTTTTCTTACTGAAATATTTCTTAAATTATTTCAATACTGTTTTTACCTAAACCTATGAATTCACCAACATTATTGTTGACGTTTTTGCATGTATTTTCTCAGGTTTTCAGGTATATTGCTCGGAGGGAAGCCGCACGGATATGTATTTCGGAGACTCTACATTTTACACATTCGATAAAATTTCTTTTGAAAAACACTATGTTTTGTAAAGTCTTTCTCTTATTTTACATTCGATGAAAACTTTATCTAAACGTTATTAATGTCTAAACACTTGTTTTATTTTAAACTGTTGGGACCTGTTTGCAAACTCTGATGTTTTAATGTATCGAATGTGAACATTTTGAAATGTATTTTTAAAACGTCTCATTTGAGGTCGTTTTCTGTGACTTGTACTTCTTGTTCCATGACGTCGCACCCCAATGTCACCTTTCCGCTGCTAGTCCGATTTTGGGGGTGTGACACAATATATATTCCCACCTTGGACAAACTTTGACCTTGACTTTTGTTTATTGGTCTTTTGAGCGAGTCCAATGAGTTTAGCCAAACCGTTTACAAAATAAAACATCAACGATGATCTAGATGGGATAAAACCATCAAAATACTATCAAAACTCCAAAAACATCTCACTTTTAATCCTAGTATCCAACACCTATTTATAACCTACCTTACCTGAATGAATATGGCTCTGCGCCTTGGCTCTTTAAATAAAGGTAGACACTTGACCTGTCAAAAACGTCATAGATGCAAATACCAAAAAATAACCTACATATCAGAACACATTATATAAAGGCAATTTGCCAAACCATGTGTATTGTGTTTGGGCTCTTTCCTAATTATTCCCAACATATATTACACGTGTGTGATCATGGAACTAAGGGTGCGTTTGGTTTAGTGTAATCCAACAAAATTTTATTCTATTTATATGTAAATTTGATTACAAAAACTATTTTCAAAACAAAAGACATTGAAAAAATGAAAAAGCAACAAAAAAGGGAATCCTTCACACTTTCACAGCTGCACACACTCTTTACTACTCTTGATCATGAAAACCACACCACATACCAGTACTTCTCCAATTCCAAACATCATAGCTTCTAGTGACCAAAAGCCATGTTTCACAACAGTGGCGTTGAAACTCCATCGCCTGAGTCACAAATTAAAACAAATCATATGACACGCATGGTTTCCAGCCACTGTCTCCCACGCAATTCTTCATCGCTTTAATCTACTATTTTAATTTTATGGATTAACCTCCTTTTGCTTCTCACTCTCTACTGCTGTGTTCATGTTTACCATACTACCACTACAAAATGAGACTCACCTGAAGTTTATTTTAAGAAAACACATTGAAACGTGCTTTTTGCAAACGCATAATATATTTTACAAAATTTATTCTAAACAACCCTTATATCTCACTAATTTTAACAAATTATTCATCCCACACCAAAACATAATGTAATTCTCAATGATTTAAAGCTTAATGGTGGTTGCAATGAGGTTGTAAGCATTTTAATCCTCTTTGAAGGTCGTAGCTTCCTATTTGATAAATTTATCGAGGTTTAACACTTTTTCCAGAGTATTGTCAAGTCTGGTTAGTTTACAACTACCTCTAATCGATTACAAAAGCACAGTACCGTAAACTGAACAATAGTCATACCTGAAGAATTCAACGTCACCCACAATTTCCTGACATAAAAGCTTCAACCTCAACTACACAGAATACACATATGCATAATTTTTGCCTTAAAAACGAAAACCATATTGTTGCGTCTTAAATTTAATCCTTCACAACAACAAGCAATAAGAAAACCAATTAAGCACTTGGACAAAAATAATAAGAAAAAAATAGAGAAAGGAGAATGTAAGAATATTAGATTAAGAGAGAAAGAGTGGTGGATCTTTTAAACATGTGAAAGCACACACACAAATGACCAATACCCTCTCCATGTGTGGAGAGGGTCCTTTTATACCTTATGCCTTCACTTAAGGTGCATGGGCTTCTTCTTGGGTAGGGCTTGGCTTAACTTGACCTTTGAGCGCGAAACACATACAATATTAGGTTACAATCTAAGCCTGTTAATACTTGACTAGCCTAGTACATTACAAGACCTAATTTGACTTAATAATACTGATAACATTCTTGTTTGACTTAATATAATTAAGGCTAACAATCTCCCTTAATGTTAAGGTCTTATTTGATCTCCCTAACGTTGAAGATATGACGTTTGAGCTTCATCTTCTTTGGTCTTGTCTTGGCCTTTTCTTGTTTTTAATGGCTTTGTTTATTCATGCTTTGTGATCTTGATCTTGAGCCTTCATCTTTTGACTATGAGTTCTTGAGATCTTAATCTTGCATCATCTCCTTGACTTAAATAACCTTGATTTAACTTTCTTGATCATCTTATGCTCTTAACCAACATGCTCATACTTGTTACATTCTTGTTTGACTTATATGATTGTAAGTCTAACAATCTTTCCCAATAGATGATTCTTTATTTGACTTTGAAGCTCTTTGATAATGAGGAAGTTTAGTATCAACTATCTTGATGTTAAATGATTGACTTTGAAAGCATGAGTATGAGCATGTGGCTTATGAATCTGACTCCACTGGAGTGAGGCTGCAACACCATCATCTAATCCTGAAATAAGACAGTTAGCAATAAAAGATGAATTTGGCTTTGTTATTCATCTTGAGTTCGGTTGCAATAACCTTCGGTTCCCTATTTTATAGTATAAATACTATACCTGTGATTAGGTAGATTCAAATAATCTCTTTGACAGGGTTTCCAGCTCAAAGCGTAGGATCTTCTAACACAGATGTATTAGATTCGCCATGCTTGCTTATTCTCATTACCGGAATGTCTTAAAGCAGACAACACGGTAAGAGTGAATCAGATAGTTACTATTTTTTCTAATTAAGTCATCATTTCATTTACTGGACCAAAATCGATATCCAGTTATCACAAGCTTGATCCATATAGAATCTTGCAAGTCACCTACCAAGATCTTATTTGATGTTGGCTCAAACAGGATTTTCTCTTCACTATGAATACATAAGTATCACTCGAATGTTCTGGCAAGATCTCAAGGATAATGCATAGGACTCTTTGTTACAACTTGTGAACTTTATGGTGTTCAACAAGTGTATTTTGACATTGTGTCCTAATGAGATTTTTAATTTGATCTCTTCTGGTCTAGACTCGATTTGTGCACTTTAGTTTTAGTACTCGGAGACTGGAGCAGACTGCCACCTAGCAATATCAACAATCTCAGAGTGAGATGTCAATAGATAACGTATGTATCTCCTTGACAAATGAGACAAGTTTCTTTTGAGAGAAACCCGAATGGCTGGGAAAGGTTGTGCATTGCATCACTAGGTCCGTGATGACTTTCTTCAATATCAACAATCATCATTGTGATTTTGATAGATTATGTATTGACCCGGTTTCTGCCTAAATTATATGGAGGGATGCTTTGTTTTCACCCTTTATCCATACATTTCTTTTTAATTCTTTAACTCCTTCAATGTTTACCAAGACGTCATTACTAACACCTTGTTATTATTGTTCCAGTGTTAGCTCAATCTTAGTCAACATTTTTTTTCTGTATTCTCATTCATCTCCAGTCATATCTAAGGACTTCTAATTCTATCTATGGAATGTCCTTGGGTAGATCCCTCTGGTTCTGGTTAGATCATAAGACTTATACCTAACCTTAACCACCTTATGACTTCATCGACGTCGTGAGATTAATTGGTTGTTGGGCATAGAGATAGAACCAAAAAATCATTTTCTGACATTTTGTAATACTCCCCCTACATATGTGCATCGAGATTCGAAAATGTTTTGCACATGAAGGAAAGAGTTGCACTTAGAGTCTTAAAGATCACATTCTTCTATATAACATAATCACATTTTCTCTCCTTATTTTAAATAATAAAACATTTAGTATTTGAAATACCAATTGATTAAAATTTGACATGAAAAATTCCATGGGGAGAAAAAATATATAGCAGATATTGGAATGACATTCAGTTTTCCGAATAGCTCCCCTCTCAACTAAGTATTTGTGCGAATACCAATAGTTATTAAAACTTGTCATTGGAATGAAATATTGATTGTATGACCACCACCAAAATGTTAAATGACGGAGTGAGCGAGATGGGGGGGGGGGGGGGGCCTTAGTGAACAATGTATATTATTAATTGACATTAAGTTTCCACATTTTAATTTCACAAAATGTGTTTGGATACATAAAATGGACATTGATGAGATGTATCCAACACATTAAAAGGCTTTGTTTTAAAAAGCTCCCCCTCAGAAATTGATTCACATAAAATGACATTCTACGTACTACAATTCTTTGAAAATTATTCGAGGAAGGGAGTGTTGAACACACAATTTTAACAAATACCACTTTTTATGGAAAATACCACAAATTATATTGTAGACAATTTTGACATTGAAAGTTCTTTTTGAAAAATTGTGTTCAACGATTTTAAAAACATGATAGAAGACTTCTCTTCTATTTTAGAGTAAGCGCACTGAAGCGTACACTTCCCTATAACATTCGGGACCGAGTTATGCACTGAAATGTACATAAGTCATGAGAAAATTTTAGAAATGACATGTTTTGAAAGCGTTTGAAACTCCTGTTCGAACTTCATTTACACGCCCGTGTCGATGTTAATCAACATTTCTAGGTACGTAAATGTTATCGATTCCAAGAGACATGTCGAGAAGATTCTTTTTGGTATTTTTGAATTTTTTTTTTGATTTTATATTTTGTTTTTCTAGGTTTTATATTTTTCTATTTTCTTTTTGTTGGTTTTATATTTTTGTATTTTCTTTTTCAAAATTTTTTTATAAATCAAAAATAAAGAGAGAATAAAAATATTTACAAAATAGAAGTTTCCATTAGCAGTGACAGTTATGGCTAGAGTTGAAGTGGATGAAGTTGAATCAGGTTGTTGTTGAAGTTATATGATTGCATCAGTAGTATTGACAGCGGAAGACTTTAAAACACCTTGATTTTCTCCATTGAAATATTCGTCGAACAAAGGACCGAATAGCAAATCCAGCTCATTTGACGTTGTTACTGTCTCAGTTGCTTGATGAACTTATGTTGACACTGTGGTGCGAGGCTTGAACCGTTTTGTTCAAACGTCGTTTGACATTGAGGTTCGAGGCTTGATCTGTTGTAATCAAGCGTCATTTGACAATGAGGATCGAGGCCTGAACTGTTGTGAACAGACATCATATTTCTGTATCATCATCTGTGAATCCACTTTGACAATGGTTTCTGAGATATCATCTTTTCAGCAACCATACTCTGAGATTTTCCTGCTTTACATTGTATAATGCACCTGCACTTAAGTCAATTCTTTGTTGCTTTTGACCATTGAGAGATGTACCTGCACTTAAATCCAGAGTTTGTTTGCATACATAAATATTTGGGATATCTACATTGGAACCATGTGGGGGTTCACTGTCAACCTTGGTTGTGCAAGAGTTTTGAAATAACTTTCATGTAGGAAATCCACCTAGACCAACAGTTTTAAAAAATTATTACCCGTTGGGTTTCCACCTAAGATTAGATCTAGAAGATGTTTTCTCATACACAGCGGAAGTCTTATTAGGAGAAAACCTATCTCTTATGAAGATCTGCCTACCATGTTTTTGAGTATGACTCTTTTGATCTACGGGTTTGTTACTGTTTCTGGTCTTATGGGATTGAATCTTAGCACGTGAGTTTACTTCCTTCAGGAGTTTTGTTATTTCAAGCATCATGATTTGCATTAAGACACATTATGACATGTAGAACAATAATGTTTTTGAAATCTGAAAAGAACTAGAACTTCTTTAGAAGTGATCTGCTATCGGGCACAGCCGTTATGTAACGCGACTACTCTTACCATACAGGCAAAACTTCCGATGTTTGATTGTTGCTCCTAGGGTTTGGTTTCCTATCATTCAGTAGTAGTGGTTTGTAATTCTCGCAGAATAGGAGGGAACACTAGTTGTTGAGTTCCTATCTCTTTCTTGTATCATTTTTCTTAGCTGATTAGATAGTGATATTATGAACTATGTCAGTGAACTAAATCTTGGCATGTTCTTAGAACTATTCTAGATGAGTAGATAGCAATCATGTGATCAGGTGTTGCAAATGCGGAGGGATTCTGTTTGATTAGCGCCAAATAATGTTGTAGTGACTGGTTTTGACATAATTCTTGTTTCACATCAACTTTGGGAGGCAAAACCAGTTGTTTTGACATTTGTGCCCTTGAAGATTTAAAAGCATCGGTATGATCTATACAACTGATTGGTTTCTTATGTGATGGAACACCGGTTTACCAAAGACTGATGTTTTATCAAACTTAAGTATCAACACTATTTCCTTTTAACTTCCCTTAAGTCACTTTTTAAGCAAGCAATTGCTAAAAAACACTTTTACGAAATCTGCAGCTTTTAATTCTAAGCATTCATTAGTCAAGCAAAGATGTTGTTGTTCTATAGTCTTAGATCTCGTGAATTTAATAGAATTCATACCAAATCTTTGTAATGCGTTTCATAAAGTCTCATTTTCCCTTACGTAATATAGCCACACTATTGTTCTAATTCGATTGTTCATTATTTCCAGTGCATAATTTCCTTTTCAATCTGGCTTTATTACTTGTTTCATTCAAAATTTGACCATGTTGCCCTGGATTTTAAAGATTGATTTTGTTATTCTAAGTTTCAAGGGGCAATGCAATGTGCTTTCCTTTCTTGAAAAATCTTTTGAAATTGTGGACAACTATCTCTTTTTAGCAAAATATTTTCAGACTCGAGTGATTGTTTTGAGTATTCAGGTGTATGGTTATCTGGGTGTTGAATCTAGCATAGGTAAATTTTTAACTTGACAGTTTCAGGATATGGGTCAACCCGCCTTCAACAATGATTTCAGGTTGCTCAATATGCTGTTGTCCTATAGCAAAGATATTGCATTCAGCAGTCAATTGTACCTCAGCCATTGGCTCTTCGTCATAAATGGGTCTGATATCTGCATCATCAGCATCTGTATCATTCCCTGACCTGCTGCTATCATCTTGCACTGTTGAGTCTGTCCTAATGCTTTCTGTGTCAACCAAATCAGCATCCAATGCTTTACCCGTATCAATCTTACTCTCTTGCGTCTGCATCTGTCTTTTATTCACCCTTCTTTCATACTGTCTTTGATGACGTGTTCTTTCAGCAACAGACTTCTTAACATTACCCAGGTTTTGGAGTAGTGTATCTTTGAAGTGTTGAACCTTGAGTCCAGTGTATTCAACAAAGTACGTGTCTGTCATTTGACTGTCATAATCCAATGTAAACTTTGAATCGATGAAAATTCTGGAAATTTTGCCTTGACGTTGACAAATGTCACATCGGGTGACAAAGTCGTAGGCATCCTTGTAGATCGTAGGCCAATAAAATCCTGAATCAAAGATCTTTTTAGCGGTGTAATTGGCACCGTAGTGGCCCCTGGTGGGTCCATTATGGCAAGCTTTGAGGATGTCGAGAGCTTCCTTGCCATGCACACACCGTCGGATCACTTGATCCGCACATATTTTAAACAAGAAGGGGACATCCCAAAAGTAGTGTTTGACGTCTTTGAAAAACTTTCTTTTCTGTTGAGACGACATCCCTTTGATCACAAAATTCCCCGCATGGTAGTTTGCAAAATTGGCAAACCACGGGGCATTATCATCACCACAAAAGGTAACCATCCTAAGTGTCTCGAGAGGGAATGTTTCCGTAATTTCCTTTTTCTCGAGCTCACTTTGATGGGGATTTTCAAGTCTAGAAAGGTGGTCGGCGGCGAGATTTTCTACTCCTTTTTTATCACGGATAACGACATCAAATTCTTGGAGCAGCAAAATCCACCGGAGCAATCTTGGCTTAGCATCTTGCTTAGCAAGCAGGTACTTGAGAGCAGAATGATCCGTATACACTATGCTTTTGGACAAGACAAGATATGGCCGGAATTTCTCGAAAGTATACACTACGGCAAGTAATTCTTTTTCCGTTGTAGTGTAATGTGCTTGAGCCTCGGACATAGTTTTGCTTGCATAGTGTATCGGCTAGAAGTGCTTGGTCTTACGTTGCCCTAGGACTGCCCCAACAGCAAAATCACTTGCATCACACATGATTTCAAAGGGCAAGTCCCAATCGGGAGCAACTAGAATTGGAGCCTGGGTTAACTTCATCTTAAGGGTTTCAAATGCTTCAATGCATTCCTTCGAGAAGATAAACGGAGTTTCTTTTTCAAGGAGGTGGGTCATAGGCCGGGCGATTTTGGAAAAATCCTGAATAAATCGTCGGTAGAATCCGGCGTGACCGAGAAAACTGCGAATACCCTTCACGGTAGTGGGATGAGGATGACATCAACTTTTGATTTATCAACTCTAATCCCAGACTTAGAAATCTTATGGCAAGATCTATTCCTTCCTTGGACCATAAAGTGGCATTTTTCCCAATTTAGCGCAAGATTGGTGTCTTCATAACCTTTGGAGCATTTTATACTAAATTGAAAAGAGCAGAGAGAAAGAATCACCGAAAACCGAGAATTCATCCTTGACGAATCTCCATGTTTTCTCAACTCATATCGTGAAGATTGCAACCATACACCTTTGGAACGGTGCATGGTGCATTGCATAGCCCAAAAGGGCATGCGACGATAGGCCAAAATGTCCCATAAAGGGAGGTGAAGGTAGTCTTTCTTGATCTAGTGGTCTATCAGGATTTGAACGTAGACGGAACGAATCCCATCAAAAAGAATAGTACTCATTTCTGGCTAATCTTTCAAGCATCTGATCCAATGAATGGTCAAAGGGAATTGGTCTTTACGTGTTGCATCATTGGTTTTCGGTAGTCGAGCAAACTCGCCATCCCGTAGCAACCTAGTGGGTATTAACTCATTTTTCGTCATTTTTTACCATGGTCTATGCCTCCCTTATTAGGGTACACAATGAACCGGGCTCCCCTCAGGGGGACAGTCAGAGTATGGGTAAATTAAACTGGCTTCAGAGTTTGATAACTCTTGCTTAATAACCTCATGGATTTTGGGGTTAAATCTTCTCTGATGTTGATATACGGGTTTGGCATTTTCTCTCCATCAAATCTTATGGGTGCTAAAACTGTGGATCTACCCCCTTAATATCAAAAAATCTTCAAGTATGGCCTGTCTTGTGTGGACTAGATACTTGATCACGGCGGTTTTATTATTCCTTTTAATCTTTTTTTTCTTTAATTTTTTATTTTTTTTTTTTTTTTTATCTTTTAAGTTTTTAGCGATTATGACGGGTAATTTGTCATCACCCTCCAAAAATGCATACTCAAGATGGGATGGTAAGTCTTTGAGTTCAAGGTCGGGAGGATCTTCACATGAAGATTTAACCTTTTCAGGCACATTAATTTCACAAACTGGTGACGGTGGGAGATTTGGGTCACTATTGATCACACTTAACAATTCCTCAAGGTAAACAGTATCTCCCTCAGAATCATAGATGCCGTCAACACCCGGTGGTATTGAATCATCATGTTCAAGAAATTCATCGATCTCTTCCATTAGAAAATCACTTCCTCCGAAGGGAGTGAAAGATGGAGAGCGAGAATCGATCGTAAGATCCGAAGTAGAAGTGGGATTGCCACTTTTAGAAATTTCAAGTACTTCTTGAACATATTCTTCACAAGCAATGTCAATAACATCGACTCGGTTAACCGATTCAATGATATTGTAGGAGAAAGTCTTAGTATCACCAACTTTGAAGGTCACGGATTGGTCATCATGTCTAAGGGTCATTTGTTCACCGTGAACATCGATCAAGGCACGTGCCGTCCTCAAGAAAGGTCTTCCTAAGATTAGGGGAACCCGAGGATCGGCAACGTAATCAACGACCACAAAATTGGCAGGAAAGAAGAACGTTCCAACTTTCACGAAAACATCCTCGGCGATGCCGGTGGGAGTAGAAATCGTTCGGTCGGCAAGTTCAAGTATCATTCGGGTTTTGGTCAAAGCTGGGAGACTTAGTTCTTTCCAAATGGAGAGAGGCATAGTGTTGATGCTTGCACGAGATGCCAAGGCTAAAGCATCATTCAATCTCCGGGGAAAAATCACACGAAGAAATCTACCGGGCGTCTCCAAGTTTCATTCGGGAAAACTTTTTTAGGATAAACCGCCGAGCAATTCTCGTTTACGGTGTCTTTGTCAACTCAACTATATTATCTTTGTCATTGAGGAGCTTTCTAAACATTGGTGCAAATTTGGCATGTGGTAGTGAGAGCGTCGCGAAACTTATGACTCGAAATGGAAGATCTGGAAAAGTTCCATAAATTTTGAAGCTAGAAGACTTCGTCTTTTTCAGGAACTTTTTCTTTGTTGAGCCCTTGAAGATATTGTCAAGGTTGTTTAGTGCTTTGAAGCAACATACGGGCTCACCAATTTGGTCTTTTGTTTGGGACCACTGGAGGGTTGGATGTTTTCGGTGCTGGTTGCACGTATCCTTGTCACCTCGGGTTCATTTTCCTTTCTTTGGAGGAAGAAGAAATTTTGGGTTCCATCTATAGGAAAACACCGCTTCGGGTTGTGATGCTTTCCACCATCACCGTTGGGTTAGGCATGTGTTGCTTTGAGAGGAGAACCGAACCGAGTAGGAAGCGGGTATTATATTTATTGAATTTGGTGATCAGGTCCGGTATATTTGCCATTTGACTTTGCATATTTTGCATAACAGCGGTCATTAGCTTTGAAGTAGTTATCAATCGGGCTTAGACACACCTGGTGCTGGATTAAGTGGAGAGGGAGCTTGGTATGGTGGAGCTTGAAAGTCGGGGTTGATTAATCATGGGGTTGGTATACTTGTTATTGATTGAAATTTATTACCCCTTTTTTTGTTCAAATTGTTCCCCCGATTTTTGGTTGAAATTGTTACCCATTTTGGTTGTTTGCATAGGAGGAAAAACGGGATGTCGAATTTGGGTTTGCGACCATTGAGGTCGGTAACTGGCATTCCCTTGGTTGTAGGTTAACTGCGGTGGCTCTGTGACACGTATTCTTGGATATTGTCACGATAAATGTTGCATCGGTGGTGGACAATTATTGTATGTATGAACCAACCCCGCAAGTTACACAACTTTGCTCGACCGCTTTTACGGGAGCGGGAGCTGGGAGTTTGGTTTTTCTTATCGACGAACTCAATGACTCTAACCATTTCTTTCAGCTCAGCAACATGGATGAAGGCTGGGGTAGAAGAGACCGTACTCACTTTTGAAACAATGGCCTTGCTTGTGATTGACGAATTTGGACTTGCTTCGATGTTTTTAGGCATTATCGAGGATGTTTATCCTAAAAGTTACCACCGCAGCGGAGTTCAATGAATCTTGATCATTCGATTTTGGAATATAGATTGTAATCGAGTTGAATACAATTCTGAAAACCCATAATGCGGGGCATCCTCTAAGAAGATCATTGAATCGGTCCAGCCTCGTAAAATCGTTCATCAATTTTTTTTTGAAATCTTGTGATTTCATTTCGATATTTGTTGTTTAGGGGAGGAAGATTTGTTAATGAATTCTCGAATAAAAGATCATCCATGTAATGAATCGATTGAGGGGGCTTTTTTTAAGCAAAATCCGAGCTGCTCCTGAGGAACATAGAAAAGCATAAGCTTAACCGACGTTTTCGAAGTTCGGGAAACTTCATCGTAGAAGTGATCTTGTTGAAATATCGGATGTGAGCAGTGGGTCTTCTTTATGTGTTTCTAAAAAATTGTGGTTTTGAACAAGATTAAGTAGTCCATGCTTGATCTCTATAGTTGTTCGACAGTAATTTCGGGAACACACGATCGCATCCTCGTAACCCTCGGTGGGTGTTCGGTGCGATTGCGCCATAGTAAGATTACATATCCATTCGTAACTATGGAGGATTGTATTTGAGTTTCTCAAGATTGGGTGATTCAACAGAAGTTTGTCGAACTTGTTGTTGTCGACGTTTACAGGACTTGAGAACGACGTGCGCATGGAACAAAAATAGAAATATAAAAAGAAAATTTACACTAATTTTTTTTTTTTTTTGGATTTTTTCTTTGATTTATTCACAATGTATTTTACCGGACAATGAGATAAGACAACTTCAACCAAATAATCTACTTACTTTACGGTAGCTCTCAAAAAGATAAACGCACAGGTGAGCGGAGGAGTAGGAATAGCGCGAAGCTTATTTCTCCTTTTGGGTCGTAGTTCCTCGGAACAACCCTCCTTATACCCACTTTATAGTTTGTTAATCAAATCGAGGTGAGCCTTAGTTGTAAGAGACACAATGGCATGTTCTTTTAAAGTCTTTTGTTCGTGTTGGAACCAACAAGTTCACCGGAAGTTATTATGATAATACCTCAATTGAGAATATTATATTTTGGTATTTTTACCAATTTGTGAATTTTTTTTTTTTTTTTTATGGACAATGTTTTTATATTTTTGGTTTTTCTTTTGTTTTTATATGATAATTATACTAGTAAAAGAAAATGAAAAATATTTTTGTACTTTTTATATTTTGTAGAAGAAATTCACAGATTTCCAACACAATTGTCAAAGTAACTCGATTAATCGTTTTCAAGCCTCTCGGCAACGGCGCCAAAAATTGGTATCTACTTTAATTATATATATACTTTTTATTTATTATATATTATTTATATATATATATATATATTTGATATATATACTAATATAAATATTTATAAGACAAACACTCAACCAATTACCTTTGCATAAGGAATGGTTAAAAGTTCACCAAAATAAAATATATATGTAGCCGGAAGTATGATTTCCCGGGTCGTTATGTCCCAACGAGGCTTGAATGGAAAATCGAATGACGGAGTGATGATTGATGTTTGAATATGACAAGGATATGATGAGTTTTCTATTTCTACAAGTTAAATATGCAAAAACGATTAAATAAAACCTAAAAACGAAAGCTATATAACTTAAAACCTAAAACGGACACGAAAAAAAACGAGGGCTAAAAACCTAAAATTTTTATAAAAATTACACTAAGTGGAGAAAAAAGTCTACTCAAAAGATTTAACAAATTAAAGACCCAAATTTTATCTAATGGTTAAAGTTAATTAACTTATTAAAACTAAACCTAACTAATTATTAAACCTAAACTAACAAGGACTAAAATGGACTAACGCAGGGGACTATTTTTCACCCCCCCTCCTGACAAAAGACAAAAATAAATTCTTTTTTTCCTACCCTGAACCCCAATCCCGATTTTAGTCCAAGTCTCAAAAAGTGTGATTTTTAAAAAGTCGTTTTTAGCCAAAACGCAAAACACGAAAGTTGTTCACAACATGTTTTTAAGCAACTTTAATAAAGACACCTTGCGAAAATAAGCACTTTATAAGCTCCAAAAAGCCAATTTAGCTGCTGATTGCAGAAAGTAAGCTAAAATTTTGGTTTTTGGTATTTTGGACACTACAAACTCAAAATAAGCTCAAATTCAAAAAGGAGAGATGTTTTGGAAAGCTTATATGTTGCTTAATCTGATTCCAAAAAGTTTTTCAACCAAACACTACTTAACTTAACTCAATTTGCTCAAAAAGTAGTAAACTCTAATTGTTTCTTAATAAGCACTTAAAAATAAGCTAAAATCACCCAATAAGCACCAAATGAAAAGTGCTGTTGGAAAATATGCGTCACTATGAGTCCTTTATTAAGCTCACCTATTCACTTTTTAAATAAGCCAATGATATAAGAACAAATACAATAAGCACAATGGACTCTACATAACTATTTTTTGGATTTTAATGAATATAAGCACTTTTAGACCTAAATAAGTACGGAAATAAGCTCAAACTTTAAACAAACCTCAACAGATTTAGTTCACCCTCAAGGTGCTTATGCTAAAAATTCTTAAACCTAAAACCTAACCTAAACTAAACCTAAACGTGAGATCAAAAAACTGGTGAAAAACTGAAAATAAATAGGAAATTTTAGTACATTCTTTTTGACATTTGCTCTTTAACCTATAAAACAGATTTAAATCCTTTATGACAGATTTTTAATGTATTCTAATGATTTAAAATGAGACTCAAACAACTCATTAGAATTACCTCAAATAAAATCCAAAGGATTATGCATGCACAAACCATAAAAACACCCCAAATTTGACATATGCTTAGAAAATCATAAAAACATTATAAAGCTAATTTAAAACTTATTAAGACTATCTATTAGACCATTTTAAAGCTAATGAAATATGACTTGAGAACCCAATAGACAGTTAAAAATCCAACAGTTCAACTACCGGTACTAACTTGGAGTTAGTACCGCTAGCTTTGAGTTAGTACCGCTAGTTCTAAGTTAGTACCGCTAGCTTTAAAAACCTCTTAAAGTTTTCAAAAGTCATTTTCATTTTTAAGCTGATTGGATCATATTTTGTTAAAAACTGATTATCAAATGAATAAAATAAAGTATTATGAGCAGATTTCAAACATTGTGATAAAGCACTTAAATAGCTAAATTAATCTAATTGTATTAACTACACATGCTACCAGTACTAACTAGGAAAAGTTGCACAAAATCATTTTTGACTGAAATCGAAGCAGGTTAAGTACTATACAACATAATAAAGCATAAATTAAGCAAATATATAATGTATCTAATAAGCTCTTATAAGAAGTTCTACTGTAAGTAAGAAAATCGAGAAAAAGAGAGACATACATACACCGTGCTTAAACAGGGCTGCTTAAGCTTTTAAAGCTGATCTACAAGCTTAGCTTGTCTAAAGACAAGCTTGTAATGTCCATACTGCACATCCTTTGTTTGCTTTATATCCAAATAAGTAAGCTGTGGTTATTTTGGGGGAATGTTTTTTTGATTTCTTTAAACAAACTTAACCTTTATTTTCTTTTATGTTACTTAGTGAAAAACAGCTTTCATTAAGCTATATTGAAGCTTTTCAAACACAATTAAGCATGGTTATAACTGAGAACTTGGAATTCACCTAATTGGATTTTAACATATAAAAAATCATCTGCTTCATTAATTCTTAAAAACACATACAAAGCTGTATGAACAGTTGCCACAATTAAGTTTTAAAGACTAAATATGACTTTATTTTAAATTTCTATTAAATTACAATAGTAGAATGCTTTTTTGGCTTACTAAGGTCATTTATTCTGTTTCTTCATCTTTGCCTTTCTTGGTTGTGTTCTTTTAGTGAGACAAAAACCACAATGTGTTTGTTGTGTGAGAGCATTATTAGACAAATTCCCACCCTTAGTCTTTTTCCAAGCTTCTTTTGAGAATCTCAGCAATCGATAATTACTTGGTCATGGTGAGGATGCCAACATGGCAATTATAAGTATGGGGTGGGAAAATAGTGGAGTGGTTGAAATTTTTTTATCTATTGGTGTGAGTGGGTTGCAGGGAGTAGGTATGGGATGAACATCCCTAGTTGTACCTGGGGTGTTGTTGGTGCGGGAAAGATAGGTTTGGGAAGGTTGCGATTTGGCCCTCATCTCTTTATATCCTGCATTGTAACTTTGCCCGTTTTATGATATAACTTTTAGGGGTTGGCAGAACTGGTCCTAAATGTTTATAATTCACCTTAATTTCCGATTCAGCATTGTATTTCTGTATCACAGCTTGAGGCTTGGCAGTTTTAGTCCCTCAGCGGGGTTTTTTTGTATTTTTCTTCTCTTGGTTGATATTTTGGACTTCTGTCGGGTTGATTTTCATGACTTTGACTGGACTTTGGCTTTGGTTTTGACTTTGTCTCTTTCCTTCCGTGCCGGCTTTGTTTGTTTTTAGCTTCTTTTTGTTTGTTCTTGAATATCCGTTTCCTTCACAATACAAATGCAAAACATACAAATACGATGTATTTTGGTACGTTTTTAGTCATTTAAGTCCGTTTTTAATGGAAAATGGTATGTGTAATTAAGCACATACCATTTACATTCGAGGTCTTAGCATTCAAACTATCATTACACGCAGTTACAAACGTTTTATTTTTAGAAAACTTAAAATTCCTACGGTGGTCTTCTACTTCTTGCTTCTTCCCTTGACTATTGTTAGACATGACTCTATCTTCGAATTGATTGCTCTTAAGTTGTGGTCTGCTAACACTAGTAGTGGGAATTACTCCTGTAGAGAAAGATACGCGTTTGTTAGTTTTCCTAATGTCTTGAGGCAACTAAGGTGTTCTAGTTTGATCAGGCTTTGTGTGCACTTTATACATTCTAGGTGTAATCACATTGGTGTTCTTTCAAATTGACTTCTCATTCTGAGGCAAAATCTGTGTAGTGACTGATTTTGAAAAATCATTTGACACATCATTTTTAGTAACCGACTTTGACTTTGAGAAATCTTTTTTCATAAGAGAATCTGAAAAAATGGCCGGTTTACCTAAAATTGATTGTCGTTGACTTTTAAAGGCATTAGGTTGTTGAATAACCGATGGTTTTTCAAATTTAGTTTCCACAGATTTTCCTTTCATCTTTTTAATGAGTTTCTTCAACTCATTTATTGCAATTCCTTTGTCTTGTAATTGAGCTTTCAAGTCTTGAATTTCAAAATATTTTTCACGTTCTTTCAGAAATACGTTTGACTGATTTTCTTTGAAAGCCTTGTCATTTTTTATCTGTTCTTTGCATTGTTGTAAAGCAAGTTCAAGATTAATCACATGTTTCTGAAGTGCTTCAAAACTCTTTGACATTGTTTTACTATTTGAAAGCTCTTTTTCAAGACATTCACATTTTTCCAAAGCTTCCATATAATCACACTGCAGACTAGTAACTTCATCCAGATCAGTGTACACACCAAGTATAGCATTCATGTGATCAGCATAATAATATTCTCTTGAAAGTAGATCGATTTCATTCAAAAACTGTGTTCTTTGAGTTTCCAATTGAGATTTGAGAGTGTCTACTTCATGTTCAAGAGAATTAAAGTATCTCAAATCAGCAACCATTTCCTCGTTCAAACACAAATGAAATTTTTCTAAGTCCGCATTGAATTTTCTATTTTGGGGGCAAAAATTTTCTTCGATTGTGTTTTGAATGAATGGATCTATGTTACCAAAATAAGTTCTTTTAGTGATTGTTTGTTTGCAACCTTCCACTCCATCAAAAATCGTGTCAACACTTCTTTTAATTTTGAAAAGTTCTTTAGATCTTTTACACTTTTGATCCCAAGGAATGGATTCATCCATTCGTTTTTCTAACAAAGTTGGCTGTTTATTAAAGGATTTTTGAAAATTTGCTTATTAGCAAACGATGACTCATTTTTACCGGTTTTGAAAAATATTGTTGTTTAGGCGACTTTTCACGTTGTGGAACGAACAAATCATAAAGATTTTTTCAGGCTGGTATAATCAAAAGTTCTGATTAAATGCTTAATTTTTGACTGCTTTTCTTTGTCAAGGGAATCATTTGTCATATTTAGGGGACTAAACATTGAATGCAGTTTTTCATTAAAGCAATATATTTCATACAGGCGAGGATTCGCTCTTTGAGCTTTCTATTGAGGAACTCAGGTTTTGAACTCTCGTTTACAATTACGATTAAGCATATTCATTCATGAACTGATTTGTTCGTGTTTTATTTACATTATATCCAAACCTTGATTTTGTTTTATAAGCAATGTCCTTATTAATTTCTTTTTCTTCACGAGTTTTGTAAAACTTTATCTGAGCCTTTTTCTTGTGACCTTATGGAGATGGTTTCTTGTTGTGCAAAAAGCTCCTTTTTTTATCCAAATTCGTTTGATGTTATTTAATTGATCTTTCAAGTTTATTATTAGTTTATTTTTCAAATTCTATTTGGATGACATTAAATCTCCTTTAGATTTTGCACAATCAATTGCTCCTTTGATGCTTAATACACTTCATGAAACTATAGTTATGCCTTGGACTTCTTATGTCTTTGATACTCAACTGATTAGTCGATAGACAGTTCATTGTTTGCTTTTTGAAATGGTTATTGATGATTCTAAACTTTTGTTTTTGTTTTATAATCCTTATTTTAACTTTCAAAAAATCAACCAAGCCTTGTTTGATGAGCCAATAATTTATCTACGGTATTTTGCTGTCATCAATTTCACATTTTAGTTTCTCAATTAAAGAAGCAAGCAAATCACGTTGTTGATCAAGTTCATCAGTATCATCCTGGTCATCCTGTTCTCTATCATAACACATATCAATTGAGTCAATAGTGATGTTAGTGTCACCTTGTTCCTCCAGATATGTGTCATTCACAGATTCAAGTAGCTCAGGATGTTCATTTTTCAGCAGCAAACACATTTAGTTGTCATTATTATTGGTTCCTTTTGTAATGGCTCAACATCAAAGATGGGTCCAGAATTCTCAACTACATCTGGAGTAACCTCTTGTGTGCCATGTACATATAATGTGCTTCCAATTCCTGTTCTTCAGACTCATCATCAGTATCATCCTTCCAATCAGCTTGTTCTGCATTCAACTGAACCCCAGCTTCCTCTTGTTTACACAATAACATCTTTTCCTTGTGATAAGCTGCATCCTTTACTCGTTTTGGTTTCTGACATTCCCTTGATACATGCCCATATTCCTTGCAGTTGTAACACTGAATCCCAGACTTTTGCACTACCGGAGTACCTACATTTTCCCTAGCCCCAGCAACATTAACTGCCCTCTGATTATCATACCCAGTTCCTCTGTTGATTCTTGGAGAATTATCTTGATTAGCTCGACTGGTGTTTGATGAAGTTCGAAGGTTGTTGTTGGTAGGTTTGTAGATTTTCTTGAACGAGAGAGAAATTAAAGCCATGAGTTTGTCAATCTCCTTTTCCTTTGACATTTCCTCATCTTCAGTAACCGTAGCAGGTTCTGGATCATAAGTAGGAGCAGAAGAGGTAACAATTGCTTTTCCTCTGTTTCTGGTAGACTGTTGCGATCTGGTGGAGGAATATTGAGTGTTTTGAGTAGGATGGTTTTGATGATGGTAAACTGGTTGTTGTTGAGCAACAAGTGCAAGTGGATTAGCAGTACGTGCTAGTCTTTCAGCTCTTATCTCATTGACTTCATTCTGGTGTTGCTTCAGAATGTCATAAAGCTTGTGATAGGAGACAGTCTTCAGCTCTTGACTCTGCTTAACAAGTGTCACAAACCTTTGCCATTCGGGTTCTAGTTGAAGTAAGAACTGGACATTCACTTGATGATTAGTAACGTGACACTGATTTCGGACAAGCTCATTCATCATCTTGTAAAACCGTGAGTAATACGATTCAAGTGATTCACCATCCCGTGATGTGAATTTTCCAAACTCCCAATATAAATTGGTTTCAAGATCTTGAACATTGATTGATTCACCTTGTTTCAACCTTTCAATGGCTTTCCACATTTCACATGCATTCGGACAAGCATCAACTGTGGAGTAGATATCGTTATCTATCCCTGTGAGAATGATCTGAACGGCTTCAGCTTCAGCATTCAGTTGATCTCGTATGTCTTGTGAAACATTCTTATAGTTCTCCATATACCTCTCTGTAGTTGTTTCAGAACTACCTTCAGCAACTGGAACTGTTTTCTCAGCCCATTGATACGTGTATGGTGGATTTTGGAGACAATGGTGGATGAGTTCACTGTTAGGTTTGGTGTCAATGTATCTCTTGATTTTGGATTTCCACTGAACATAATTACCCGGTGCTAACATTGGTGGACGATCTTTGCTACCCGCTTCCATGATAGCATTATGAAGAGCATTTGATGATTAAGTTTGCAAATTGGTATTTGAATTTGACATTTTGATGAAGTTATTGTAAATGGATATCATATCTTAAGTGTTATGAAGTGATTGATTGTGGTTTTAAATGAATTAACGTTCATGGGATTTTACAAATCTTTGATTAAAACCGAGAAAAGAATTGTATCTTTCGCGGGATTTTACAAAATCAAGAAGAAACCGTGAATGAATAATTAATTGACGTTTCAAGTATAATTAAGTTGATTGTTGGTTTGATTGGTTGTATGTTAAGTCCAAAATGATGTTCTAAGTCCTTCAAGTTTGTTTGTCTTGATGTTATGTTTTGATTAGACAATGATTAATAGATTCCCAAATTCGGTCAAATACCACCTGTTGCGCGGATCGACCTTCGCGGTAAGGTCAAAATTTTTTTTTGGGAAATTAGGTTTTCAAAACAAGGGTTTTCAATGGACAAAACGCAACCTTGAGACAAAACGCAAGCTGTCCTTGGCAAAACGCAATGAGCAAAACGCAAGATCTTCTAGGCAAAACGCAGTGACTTTGGAAGCAAAACGCAGTGACTTTTTAAGCAAAACGCAGTGACTTTTTAAGCAAAACGCAATGACTTTGGAAGCAAAACGCAGTGACTTTTTAAGCAAAACGCAATGACTTTGGAAGCAAAACGCAATGACTTGAGCAAAACGCAATGACTTGAGCAAAACGCAATGACTTGAGCAAAACGCAATGACTTGAGCAAAACGCAATGACTTGAGCAAAACGCAACAACGAACACCCCTTCAGATAGGCAAAACGCAGCCAAGAAAAAATCTTCAAACTTTCTTGTAAGCTACGAAATGATGTTAAAACCACTTAGTAATGATGCAAGGAAGTGATCTAAGCCCGAAAGTACAAGTCTTTAACACTTTTAACCACGAAACAAAGATCGAGCTTTGATTTTTTTCTTGCTTTTTTCGAACCAAAGAAAAACCAACAAAAAAAACCCACGAATTTCTCACAAAACAAACACTAAACACCCCTTGGCGAGTGATACCACATGTTATCCCACTAATTTAATCCATTACACAACAATAATCTTTACCAATATGCTAGAAAATAAGAAGAAAACTTAGAGAGAGAAAGTAGAGAGAGAAACAAAGATAGGAATATTAGATTAGAGAATTGGTGGATTACAAGTGATAGAAAAATGTAACCAACACCCTTCACCAAGTGTGGTGAAGGGATATTTATACCCATGCCTTGCTAGCTTGGCACTTGGGCTTTCTAAACGGGTCGGGCTTGGTTTAACTTGGGCTTTGAGCCCGAAACACGGACAATATTAGATTACAATCCAAGCCCGTTAAACCCGACTAGCCTATTACAATACAAGACCTAGTTTGACTTTCTAAGACCGATAACATTCTTGTTTGACTTAATATAATTAAGGCTAACACATGGGGATTTATCTAAGACGGTTTATATGCATCAGCCTTCAAGATTTTGAGATTCTACACATCCTAATAATGTTTGTTTATTACAAAGGTCTCTTTATGGTCTGAAATAGGCTCCTCGTGCTTGGTTTCAGCGCTTTGCTACTTATATTACTCAATAGTCGTTGTGACTCATCATTATTTATCTATAGACAAGGGACTGCCACCGCTTATTTATTATTGTATGTTGATGATATTGTTCTTATTGCTTCATATGAGATTTTCTTACAGCAGATTATTGCTTCTTTACATCAGGAGTTTTCTATGACGGATCTGGGTTCGCTTAATTATTTTCTGGGTATTTATGTTACGCGTAACTCTTCAGGGATGTTTTTATCACAACGTAAGTATGCTACTGAGATTCTTGAGCGGGCACATGTGGTTAGCTGTAACCCCAGTCGGACTCCTGTTGATACCGAGTCCAAACTAGGAGATGATGGTGATTCGGTTTCTGATCTGAGGCTATATATGAGTCTTGTGGGTTCTCTTTAGTATCTCACTTTTACTCGCCATGATATTTCGTATGTAGTGCATCGGGTTTGTCTTTATATGCATGGTCCACGGGAGCCTCATTTTCGGCTCTTAAACGGGATCTGAGGTATGTTCGTGGCACCTTAGATCATGGGTTACAATTGTTTTCTTCTTCTACTACATCTTTGGTTGCTTATTCGGATGCGGATTGGGCTGGGTGTACTACTACTCGAAGATCGACTTCAGGTAATTGTGTATTTCTTGGTAACAATTTACTTTCTTGGACTTCTAAGTGCCAACCAATGCTTAGTCGTTCGAGTGCCGAAGCTGAGTATCGTGGTGTTGCTAATGTTGTTGCTGAGACTTGTTGGTTACAAAATTTATTACGTAAGCTACATACACCATTGTCTTCCACTACACTTGTATACTGTGATAATGTCAGTGTCGTTTATTTGTCTTTTAATCCGGTTCAACATCAACGAACAAAGCACATAGGGATTGATATTCACTTTGTTCATGATTTGGTTGTTGTTGGTCAGGTTCGAGTTCTTCATGTTCCCTCTCGTTATCAATTTGCGGATAGCTTCACCAAGGGTTTACCTTCTGCTTTATTTGAAGAGTTTCGATCCAGCTTGAGCGTACGGTGTCCTTCCACTCAAACTGCGAGAAAGTATTAGTCAACATTTATGTGGATATTTGTACATTGGGCTTAAGCCCAATTTTAGATTATTCTTATGTACTAATATATTGTATCAATACTTTTATTATAATGATATACAACATTCCTATCTTTCAATATCATGTCAACGAGGTTGTTTGCCCGCGCTACGCTGCGGGGTGTTTTTTTAAACGTGATGTTTGGACTATATTTTAGAGAAATCCGTAGGATAGAAAGTTAAGTTACTGATCTAGTTTGTTGTCTGCTTCTTGATATTGATGGGCCTTTCCCCCTAATTCAACAGGTAACTTACATATGTTTGTCATTTTCCATCTCAAACAAAAACGAATGAAGCTTAAAATATAAACACCTGATCATCATCAAAAGGCATAAGATCACCACCACCAGGTCTAATTACAACTTTCATTAATCTACCTGGAACCATCTTCTTTATCCTAAATTAATATTAATACAATCAGAAACTTATAATTGGGTAAAATTAACATGATCTAATTAAAATAGCTAGAGTAGTAATAGTAAGCACCTCTTATCAAGTTCATATTTTTTAGGCATTGTAGTTAGGTTTAAAATTTGTTCACCATCTTTCACTGCGGCCATTGGAAATGATATGTTTGTTTAATTTGTGGATTCTGGAAGTCATAATATCAAGACACGTAACTACATCCTTACCCATCGTCACGCATAACAGCAGCAGTTCGTCTATTTGTAGCTCTTATTTGAAATACCAATGATTAAAATTTGACATGGAAAAATTCCATAGGAGAAAAAATAATTATACCATGGATATTGCCTGAATCAAGATTCTAATATCCCTTACTACCAGATTATGTGGAATACCAATCTTTATTAAAACTTCGAATTGGAAGAAAAATTGATATGACACCACAAAATGTTGAAGACGGAGTGAGATGCCTTAGTGAACAGTGTATATTAATAATTGACATTATAATTTTCCACATTTTTATTTCACAAAATGTGTTTGTATACATAAAATTGACATTTATGAGATGTACCCAACACATTAAAAGGCTTTGTTTTAAAAAGCTCCCTTTAAACAGAAATTGATTCACATAAAAAATGACATTCTACGTACTACAATTCTTTGAAAATTATTCGAGGAAGGAAGTATTGAACACTCAATTTTAACAAATACCACTTTTTATGGAAAAATACCACAAATTATATTGTAGACAATTTTGACATTGAAAGTTCTTTTTGAAAAATTATGTTCAACAATTTTAAAAACATGATAGAAGACTTATCTAGTATTTTAGAGTAACGCGCACTGAGAGCGTACACTTCCCTATAACATTTTAGGTCCGAGTTATGCACTGAAATCGTACTTAAGTCATAGAGAAAATTTAGAATAATGACATGTTTTGAAAGCATTTGAAACTCTAGCTCGAACTTCATTTACACGTCCGTGTCGATGTTAATCAACATTTTTAGGTACGTAAATGTTATCGATTCCAAGAGACATGTCGAGAAGATTCTTTTTGGTATTTTTTGAAAATTTTCTGATTTTATATTTTGTTTTTCTAGGTTTTATATTTTCTATTTTCTTTTTCAAAATTTTTTATAAATAAAAAATAAAGAGAGATAAAACATATGTACAAATTGATGTTGATGGAATCAGTAGATTCAATTTCCAGAACCTCCAGTTCATTGGAGTCAAACATCTCATAGAGTCGTCTGATAAGAACTTAATTTAAGTATCTTATTCAGACGACCTCGGTTTGAGATGTTTGACTCCAGATTGGGGGGAACTGGAGGTTCTGGAAATTGACTCTACTTGATCCATCAAAACATCAATTTGTACTTATTTTTATTCCTTCTTTATTTTTGATTTATAAAAAATGTTCGTGTGTGTGTGACTCTGCGTGAATAGACGAAAAATATAAAACCTAGAAAAACAAACATATAAAATTCAGATCATACAAAATTTTTCAAAATACAAAAAGAATCTTCTCGACAAGTTCTTTAGAATCGATAACATCTACGGAGGATATAGTAGAGTGGGAGAGATACTGAGTGAGAGAGAGAGATATAGAGATTGTGTGTGTGTGTATATATTGTGTGTGTGTGTGTTGTGTGTTGGGGGTTGTTATGTTTTTGGGGCGAGAGGGGCGGTGTTGGTAGTTCGGGTTCTGTGTGTGTGGTGTTTTCGCCGCCACGCACGTGTGGTGGGCTGTGTTAATGACTTATGTACATTTCAGTCAATAAATCGGTACTAAATGTATAGTGAAGTGTACGCCTCCAGTGCGCTACTCTAAAATAGAAGATAAGTCTTTATCTATGTTTTTTAAAATCGTTGAACACAATTTTCAAAATGTACTTTCAATGTCAAAATGTCTACAATATAATTTGTTGGATTTATCCACTAAAAGTGGTATTTGTTTAAAATTGAGTGTTCAATATTCCTCTTCCTCGATATAATTTTCCAAAGAATTGTAGTAAGTTAGAATGTCACTTTTATGTGAATCAATTTTGAAGGGGGAGGCCTCCACTTTTTATAAAACAAAAGCCTTTTAATGTGTTGGGTACATTCATATAATTCAATTTTATGTATACAACACATTTTGTTGAAATAAAAATGTGGAAAATTCTAATGTCCAATTATTAATATACATGTTCATAAGGCATCTTCACTCGTCTTCAACATTTGTGGTGTTGTCATAACAATTTTTCCTTCCAATGTCACTGTTTTAATAAATATTGGTATTCACTATACGTTTGAAGGGGAGCTATTAGAATTGCAATTCTGAAATATCTTGGTTTAATTTTTTCTCCCGATGGAATTTTTCATGGTCAAATTTTAATCAATTAGGTATTCCAATACTAAGTGTTTTTATTTGTCAAATAAGATGAGAAAATTGTAATTAAAATATGATATAGACGAATGTGATCTTTAAGACTCTAAGTGAAACTCTTTCCATCATGTGCTAAATAATTTCGAATCTCGAAGCACATGTGTAGGGGGAGTATTTGAAAATAACAATGTCAGAAAATGGTTTTACGGTTTCGATCTCATACCCAACAACCTATTCATTTCACGACGAGTTTGAAGTCATAAGGAGGTTAGGTTAAGGATAAGTCTACGATCCAACACAAGACAGAACCGGACGGATCTTACACAAGGACACTTCAAGAGTAGAAAGGAGCAGTCCTGAGGTCGTGATGAATGGTGGAGAGAATGTGTATAAGGGAAAAAATGCTCTAGACCTAAGATGAGCTGAACTCGGATCTATTCAAAAAACTGGTGATTAGTAATGACGTCTGGGTAAGCATTGAAGGGGTTTGAAAGATGAAACAAAGAAATGTAGGATAAAGGTGATAGAAAGAAGCCCCTACACACAATTAGGCAAAAACGGGTCAATCATAATCTATTTCAACAAATACAAGATGATTGTTGTTTGTTGTATATGTGAGACATCATGGACCCAGTGATGAAATGCACAACCCTCCCAGTATTCAAGTTTCTCTCAAAAGAAATTGTCTCATTTGTCAGGAGCTGTCACATGTTTCTATTGACATATCACTATGAGATTGTTAATATTTGAATTAGGTGGTAGTCTGCTCAGCCTTACGATTACTTAAGAACCAAAAGTGCACACAATCAAGTCTAGAGCCAAGGAGAGATCAAATTATAAAATCTCTTAGGACACATGTCAAAATAAACCTTGTTGAAACACATAAAGTCACAGTGTAAACAAAAGAGTCCTACGCATTATCCTTTAGATCTTGCCAGAAACATCTGAGTGATATTAAGTATTCCAGTGACGATGGAATCTGCTTGAGCCAAACATCAAAATAGGGGGCCCTCTTGGTATTGTGACTTTGCAAGATTCTATATGAATCAAGCTTGTGATAATTGGATATCAATCTTGGTCCAGTAAATGAATTGATGACTTAATCAGAAGATAGTTACTATTTGATCATCTTACTGATGGTTGTTGCTTTGAGACGTTTCGTAATGAGAATCCAAGCATGGTGAATTATACATCATGTGTTAGCAGATCTAGCTTGATGCTGGAAAACCATGTCATGGAGATTTTGAATTACATGATCACAATATAGTATTTATACTATAAACGGGAAACGGAGGTTAATGCAACCGACTCAAGATGACCAACAAAGCATATTCATCTTTTTATTGCTAACTGTTTTATTTCAGGATAAGACGACGGTGTTGCAGCCTCATCCAGCGAAGTCGGATTCATAAACCACATGCTCATACTCAAGCTTTCAAAGTCAATTAAAGAATCGTATATTGGGAAGATTGTTAGACTTATAATCATATATGTCAAACAAGAATGTAACAAGTATGAGCATGTTGGTCAAGAGCACAAGTTGATCAAGGAAGTCAAATCAAGAGATTCAAGTCAGGAGATGATGCAAGAAACGATCTCAAAGACTCAAAGTTCAAAAGATAAAGGCTCTAAATCAAGATCACAAAGCATGGATGAACAAGACTTTACAATCAAGGAAGCCCCCCCTAACCAAGGCAACATAAACAGTTCAAACGTCATACCTTCATATGTCATCGGTGGTATAGAGGAGTTTGAAGAAAGATACCTCAACATTGGGGGAGATTGTTAGCGTTATACTTAATTAAGTCAAAACAAGAATGTTATCGGTCTTAGAAGTCAAACTGGTTTGTTTGTAATAGGCTAGTTGGGTTTAAGGGCATGGATTTGTAATCTAATTATTTGTCGTGTTTCGGGTCAAAAGCCAAGTCTACAACCAAGCCGGCCCGTGTAGAAAGCCAAGTGCCCAAGTAGCAAGGCATGGGTATAAATATCCTCACCACACTTGTGAAGGGAGTTGGTTACATTTTCTTTTTCATTGTTTTTTTTTTTTAAAAAAATCCACCCAATTCTCTAAATCTAATCTTCCTTTCTTGTTTTCTCTCTCCTTTCTCTCTCTAAGTTTTCTTATTATTTTCTAGCATATTGGTAAAGATTATTGTTGTGTAATGGATTAAACTAGTGGGATAAGAGGCCTTATGGCCCATTATGGTCTTTAATACTTAGTCCGATAGTAAAAAAAACTTAGTCCATACTTCTTTTCATAAGCTCAAAATATAAACCAAAATCCAATGGGCCTTAAACCCATTAAGCCAAATCGAATATTAGCCATAAGCTTTTTATATAGCTCGAAACCAAATAAGTAAAAGCTTTAATACTATACGCTGAAAACCCATAAATAAATAAGCTTAGTATATAAACCAAAAATAAAATAAGCCACACGCTTATAAAAATAAGCCGAATATCATAAGCTCAAAATAAGCCGAAAAACTTAAGCTCAAAATAAGCCGAAAAACTTATGCTCAAAATAAGCCAAAACTAAAACCAACCCAATAACCAAGTCCAACCTCCAATCAATAACCAATATCCAAAACCAACAACCAAGTGGGCCAAGCCCACCTTGGCGTTTGAATCATAGAACCGAACGGACCCTTGTTGGAGGGTGCCGAAGCCCAAACAAAAAAATAAATCAAAACTCAATAAGCTATAACCTAGCTTATTGAATAAGCAAAACTTCAAACTAAGCCCCTTTTTAGCACTTTTATAAAATATAAAATTACCACAACAACCACTTTATTTAAATTTAAAAATCTTGTTCTTTTTTTTGTAGGCCGACCAAACCAAAATCCTTTTATACCCTTTTTCAATTCAAGACCCGGCCGATTAGACGATCAACCGTGTACAACTACTACTAAGTATATAAAATGCTCATTCGAAGTACAATAAATTTAAGTTTAAGAAAAAACATACGAAATGACGTGATTGGTTAGGTTTAGACGCGAGGAAGGAAAGACCCAAAACTTTATCTATCAACTTGCGTTTAACCAATATTAACCCACTATCATCCTTCTTTAACCCCGTTATGATAAATCTTCAAACTAATTATTTCTTGTGTTTCCTGTGCTCATGAAAACAAAAGGGAAAGAAAGGGATAGGGGATATTCTTGTTTTTCAATATTTGGACTGTGCAAGTTCTGTGTGTGACAATGGTGGTAAGGAAATGTTTATTACCAGAAGGTTGCGACAAGAACCCAATCTCAATTTAGCCCTGGGGTTGTCCCTCCCCCTTGTACACGTCCAAAAGGTATCCAAGGGAGCTCAGGTTCTTTTTTTCGTGTCGGGATTGCTTAAAAACTCAATTTTCATCTATTTAAAATGTCTACCAAACTTAGTTATCATTTCATGGTTTAAATCCATTTTTCATAAACCTAGGTTAATTTGTACGACACCTATCAATATTAAATTGCTATCAAAAATCCATTTGGAGCTAATATCGGCAACTACTGACCACAAAACAAAAATTTATTGTTTGACAAAACTTAACCGAACCTTGCTCATCCATTTATAAACACATCAAATCACCAAAATATACTAAAACAACTCTATATTCACCCAAAATTTCACCTTTTTACGACTGTTACAGTCTTTTACCGAAATTCACGAAAACAACCGTTTTTCTGATAACTTCCCAGTCTCACACTCACAATTTACGTTTTAATTCAATGTTATTTCATTATTATGAATTTATTTTAATAAATAACCCATTAACACATTCCCACTTCATTAAATCTCCACACTCGATAAAACTTGTCGTGCAGCGTACGCGTTAGCTGCGTCGACGATTTTTCGCCTAAACGCGGGAAAACTTCCGGAAAGCACATTACAAAAAAAATAAATTATATAAAAAAAATTCCAAAAACTCCCACTCTAAAACAGGAAAACACGAATCAAAGTGGTCATTTACAAACACAAAATCCAACAAATCTCAGTTAAAAAAGGAAACCGTTTATACACAAAAAATAACTTAGCAAAGAAGTCAGCTTTTTAGCTTTCATCAGGGAAAACCGACCAGATCGAAAGCTTAATTACAAAACTAAATATTTTATCCTACTTATACCCTGAAAAATATTATCGGTTATTACTGTTTATAGCTCTTACATGTTTTTAATGCTAAAAGAATCACTATGACATTATAATTGGAGAGTCTTTAGTTATTAACGTATACCAAATTCATACATGCTTTCGATAAACTTTGGTATAAACTTGGTGAGCATATATGTAAATGCTCAAACCTTGCCGTTTATTCAATTACATGTAAGGCAAGGAGAACCAAAGTGATTCATAAAATTTGTAGGCATACGTGGCTAGAGGAGCTTAAGTGTATTTTTTGATGTTGTAAGTACAAGGATCAAAGTTTCCGTCTAATTATGTTTTGTGAAACAAACCATTTTTATGTTGTTAATCCTATTGACAAACTATGTGGTAATTGCAAAAACACTTTTTATTTTTTTATTGTAGTATGGACTTTTGTGTTTAAGATTACAAAGGCGGTTCCACACTTTGTACAACCAACATCGCTTATTGAAAAAAAAAATAAGTTGTTCCTATGGCACGGTTAGACACAAACCTATGGTCCGCCTTCTTTCTGATGTCTGGTATTGCTCTTTAATCTCGAACCGAACATGTAACTTATTACATTAACAAATTTATTATTTAATTTCCTAATGCATCCATTGGTGTATAATACTAATACTAAACATTGGTTTTGTTTGTAGGCTCTTTACTATGCAAAAGTTAATTTTAGGATTGATCGAGTCATGGTAGATTATTTATAATATATATTTTAATCTATTATCTATATAATATATATATTATATTTATTTATGTATAAATATAGGTAATCATAACATCACTTTTAACAAGAGCAATAAACCAATTCACAAATATAATATAATTTAGAAGTATCAATTTCGGAAAGTGACCCCTTCTTGTACGTTTCCTCGAGGGCGTTTAATGTTTCGACACAGGGTGGAATTGAACTTTTGTTGACGTTTGTGATCGAGATTTTTTGAATAGGTTAAGATTTTTGCATTTGGATTCTATAATTCTACAAAATATAAGCAACATAACAAATAAAGAAAAGAATAAGGACTTAAGCACGATAAAAATGTTTAACGCGATTCTAAAACACAACCTCATAACAGCAAATTTAACCCCTAGAAAACGCAACATTTAATTTTTTAAAGTCTAAATGATAAAAAAAAATTAATTAGAAAAAATATTATATTTGTTATGCTTTTATTTAATTATCATTATGAAATTAAAAAAACACTTCTGTTAATCTTAAAAATAATCTTAAAAATACTAAACAATTTTTTAAAAATCTAAAAAATTCAGGGAAAATACTTTTATGTATTCTTAACTTAAGAAAAATAAATCTAACTACAAGCTTATTCCCATTAAGCTGGACATAAGTTATAAAGTGCTAAGCTTTAATTGGCAACCAACCTTTTTGAAATTAAACAATGGCAAAGTGTAAGAACATGAAGTCCCAAGAAGGGCTCTCGTGCAGAGGGTGTTGTTTTAAAACGTGGATGGTTATGGTTGAGGTCAGGGTTTCGACCCTGGACTTCCCTATGCTACCCAATGTTTTTTCTCTTTTTTTTTCTTTTTTAACACTTAACTAATAAGCTAAAATAAGACTTTTTTGAAAAGACACTTTTTATGAAAAGCACAATTAAGCCAGAAATAAGCTAAAAATGTTATTTAGTGACAGCATTGCTAAAAATGAAAATTAGAATTATAAATGAACTGTTTGGCCTTTTAGGAGCTTTTTACTAGTTAATAAGCTTATAATGAGCACTACAATCTAAAACAGATAAATGCATTGGACCCTAAACCAGCATTAGATACAAATAAGCAAACACATCAAGCTGATAAGCACTACAAAAAGCAATAAGACAGGAGATTCTAAAGACAGTTTCAAAGTACTTTGGACACTTTTTAAGCTAGATTTAAGACCTATTAAACACTAAGGATTAAGCTAAAAAGAGAAAACAGATTAAAAGCTTGACTCAGACAACACAATTAAGCAGGAAATAAGCACATTACCTAAAAACATAAGCTAGAAATAGATAATGCAAAAGGGTTTATACTGATTTTTTGCTAAAAGCTTTTATAAGCTAACCTTAGATCAAATATGATCCTAAAACCTCACATGTACTGGAAAGCAAAACTAAGCTAAAACTAAGAAAATCCTTACTAAGAAGAAAACAAGGGGAAACAAGCAAATAAAGCAGTATGGATAGAAACCGTTAACCCTAAAAGGCTAAAAGCGTCATTTTTAAGCTAGAAAACCAATGAAGCTAAACCTGCAAAATTCAACAAAGATTAAGTTATTACTATAAGCTTCTTATGCAAGAAGTTTAAGAATCTAATTCGAGCTTATGCTAATGTAAATAGGCTTAAGAAAAAGGGCTTTTGATAAAAGAAATGACTTATGCCTTTGACAATTTTAAACCAAAGGAAAAAACTAAAATTGCCAAACCTTTTGACACACTTTATCAAAATTTTTAAGACATAAGTACCAATAAACTTAGCTTATGAGATCCAAAAATAGCTAATGAAAAAGGTTTAAAAACTTACACGATTTTAACCCACAAAAGAGCTTAAACCTCAAATTAGGTTTTAAAACTTTGAAAAGTTTTTAAAAACAGATTATAATGCTTCTAAATTGATAACCAAAGTGAGAAAATGGGTCAAAATAGATTCAAGCAACACTAACATGGGTTAGTGTGGCTTGTGCCAAACACCCCTTTAAAATTCCTTTTTGCATTTTTAAACTATTAAACACTTATTTAAGCTAGGGATTTTTTGAAAACAGGATGTTTCAAACTGAAGAGTATTGAAACTTAATAAGCAAAAACCACCCTTCAATAAACACTTATCATTAAGCAAACAGAATAAGCCATTTTAAGCATTATTAAGACAGATTTATGAAAACACAATTAAATGACTTTTAAACTATAACATAAGCATGAAAAGCATTCCTATAGACAAGATAAGCAGAAATAAGCAATAACAAGATAGAAATAAGCAGTAAATAAGCTGGACATTAATAAGCTAAAAACTAAAAATAGAAACTCACTTATTATTGAATAACTTGGAAGTTAAAGCTTGGATGGAACAATAGCTTAAGTAATAAGCTTTAAAACAGGGAGTTTTAACAATAAGCAGTAAAATAAAACGCTGGAAAAGTAAGATAAAAGAGTGCTTCTTGCTCGAAATTCTTCTTCTATTTATAGGGCTATGTGGTGAGGTGAAACTGCCAATTCCTTCAATTCTTCCCAATCATACCAAAATTGCTTATGGAAAGCAATTATCATTACTAATCACCATTAAACCTGTTTGTTGAGTGTTTTGACTTTCCCATAATAGTTACGCGTCATTTTTCGCCCAATAGGGAGCCTTGAATCTGCCACGTGGCTCTAGGAGTGTGTCAGGAGGGCGTTCGAAGCATTAGAGAAGTGGTTTTGCCCTGTTTTGGGCCTTCGCGCCTTTTCGGGTTTATTTTAATTATATTTCAAAATTAGGGGTTAAAGGATAACGGGTGTTATGGGTTTGTTTAGTTTAAGGGGGGGGAATTAAAACTGGTGTTAGTCCTTGGGGACTAACGGTGTAAATCTCCAAGGACTGGTGGTGTAAAAGGTTTTAACAGGATTATTGTTAAGGCTATTGGGCTCATTTGGTTTGGGCCGGATTTATGGCTTTTGTAATTATAAGGCTTTGTTTAAATGGCTTAATGGGCTGACTTGGCCCATTAACTTGGGTTGGGTTGGCCCACTAAGATGCATACGCCTTTGGCTTCGGTTTTCCACGCTCTTTCTAATCCCGTGCTCGGTTTTTGTCTGATTTTTTCCTCGTTTTTGTCTTTTTTGTAAGTATCCGTCTACAATGCACAGTTGACCCAACACAAAACAAGCATATATTTGGCATTTTATGTTTGTTTTTTGGTTATTTAATCTCGTTTTATTGAGAAAAAGGTATGTGTATTTAAGCACAGACCAAATCCCCTCATACTAAACTATTGTTGTATCCTCACGCAATGAAATAAATCCATGTTTAGAAAACCAAAAATTTCAATCCCCTTAAATTAAATACCTTGAAAAGTAGCAAAGTGTAAAATTTAAAAGATTAAGAAATTACTAGTTTTTTAAACACTCCCCGTTTTTACCATTTTCTTTCTTGTACACATATTTTTCTTATTTTCTATTATATACAACATGCTTGACTTTCATTATTGATCATAACTTTTAGGATTCCATGACTAAAGAAAACACCTCAATCCTAAGGGTGCACTAGAAGGTATATAAATTATCGTCTTTGATTTTTCACTTATTCCAAACTAAGCTTAAAACCGAAATCACTGTTAATCTGAAGTTGGGATTGTAACGCTACTCATATTTGCAATTTGTGTAAAACTTTTCCTCCCGACAGATATTATATATTAAGGTGTGTGTGCTCAGTTTGAATTTTGACCATCCAACCTACGTTTTTAGATAGTTATAACCTTTCCAAGTTTCACGTTCCACTTTTAGTTATATGAATTCAAAGGTGAGATTGTCCCATGTAGCAACATTTCTTCTCGGCACATCCCAACCTCGTCGGCTAAGTGATCGGGCTTTTGACACCCCTCAGAGAATAATTTGTCGAGACTTGACTTTTGAACCCTTTACTAAAATTTTCCGTAAAACTTAGTAAGTTTATAACTCAAAGCAAGCTAATTTCTCCAAAATTAAGACATTGTAGGTAAGTTAATTCCTTTAGAGTGACTTTCTTCTCGGAACCTCCCGACCTCATCGGTCAAGTGCCCAGGCTTTTGATCCCCTCAGAGAATATGATTAGAATTAACCAACGGTCTTGGTTTCAAAGTTTATAGGCATATTAACAAGTTTTAAGTTCAAAGAAAGGTTTAAAATTTTAGAAAAAGACATTTTCCTTTATTTATTAAGCAACTTATACTAGCAACATTATTTATTTTTCACGTCATATTAATTTTTTTTTTCTTTTTTTTCATTTTTTTGAACCCAATTATATTTACACATTACAGGGAAAATTGTTTTTTAGAAATTAAAAATAATTTTGATCAAAAACTCTTATTTATCAATTCATCGATAAAGCTTTTTACTCTAAAAAATGGTTTGATCTTAACAACTTTTAAGAGTGATAAAAACTCTAACTTGTCTTTCAAAAGAGCACCGTCATTATTAATTCATTTTAGAAGCTTACTGGGAGAAAAGCACAATTACACTCATGAGCTTTTAAGATTTCCAACTAATCCTTGTTAGATTCCAACTTAATATTTAACTCTTTATTTTCTCGTTCTTCGCAACATTTAAAATCTTTTAATAAAAAGATCCGTGAATGATTAGACAAATATATAAAAGCTTTGCATACATTTATAGCTCATTTATGGAAAGTTTCAAAATCTTGGCCTTTTGGGCTAGAATTCGCATTTTAAAGCTTCTTGTATAAAAGACTAGCAAAAGCTTATACATTATAAAGGTTAAGGGAGTAAGCTAGAGCTCAGCATGCTCGGTCAAGTCAAAAATTATTCTTATTCTCACCAGCGGAAAGTCAACATTTGTGATAAACACTTATTTTATTTTTGCAAAAATTTTAAATTTTGGCCTAAAATCACATTTTTTGTATTTTCTTGGTAAAACGGGTTACGTGAAAGACATAGACAAATGCAAGTGGGATCAAATCGATAGATTCCCCCCTCATACTAGAATGATACATTGTCCTCAATGTGGGGGTTGCCACCCCCTTATACTAATTTCAATGTATATTCCTAATATAAAAGGGAATCTCACGTACTAAATCTAAAGTTTATTTATTATGCCAAGAATAAACGTTAGCCAATAAGATCAAGGATATAGGATTTACCAAATAAGCATGCAAAGGGATGGAACGATTGACGTGTGCGTTGGAAAGAAAAAACCTACGAGGCACAAGGTCTCATAATTGGGTACTCCTGACAAAATCAAAGATAACAAAAAACCCAAGATTGGAAGAGGGCAATGCCCTCACGTCCAACCCCATTTTTTTTAGAAAATAGAAAGAAGACAGAAACACGGGTTGCCTCCCGAGAAGCGCTTTGTTTTTGTTAACCGAGTCACGAGCTTGACTCAACCCCGAATTTAATTGTCCATGGGAAAGGTTTGGAGATCCGACACAACCATAGATGGTATTGTTCCCCTCAAAGTAAATGTTTGAGTCTATGTACGTTCACCCTGAACGTTAGGGTCGTTATTGAAGGTAACTCAACGGTACCTTAAGGGTAAACTGGGGTGACGGTTGAACGGTCCGGTCCAGCGTGGTCTCTATAGCTTGCCTGAGAAAATCTTTAATAAGATTTGAAGAGAAAGACTCGCATCACCAACGTTAAAGATGCGGTTGGGTTCTTGTTTTGGAGGTCGTGAAATTTCTTCATTTTCTCTTTTTGTAGTACCATTTAAACAGGTTCTCGTTAAGCTTGATCACGAAGTTCATTAAGTTCATTCATTTGAACTTTTCGGTGATCACCCGTGGTCTTAAGGTCGAAGTTGCAATGCTTCAAGGCCCAATATGCCTTATGTTCAAGCTCAATGGGAAGATGACAAGCATTTCCATACATAAGCTTATAAGGAGTGCACCCGATACATGTCTTAAATGCGGTACGGAAAGCCCATAATGCGTCTTTCAACTTATCGGACCAAGAAGCACGGTTTTTACCTACGATTCTTTCTAATATACGTTTCAAACCACGATTTGAAACCTCAACTTGCCCACTAGTTTGTGGATGATACGCGGTAGAAAGTCGGTGGGTAACCCCATATTTAAGCATGACCTTTGTGAATTGGTCATTGCAAAAATGTGCATCGCGATCACTAATAATAGCACGAGGAGTTCCAAAACGGGCGAAGAGAGATTTTAAGAACCTACAAACAACTCGGGCATCATTAGTGGGGAGCGCTTTAGCTTCAACCCATTTAGACAAGTATTCATCGGCTACGAGAATGTACTTGTTCCCTCGAGAAGACGAGAATGGCCCCATGAAATCGATGCTCCACACGTCAAAGATCTAGCAAACTTGAATTGCATTTTGAGGCATTTCATCACGTTGCGAGATTTTGCCTTGACGTTGACAAACGTCACAACGTGTGACCAAGTCATGGGCATCTCGATAAATAGTAGGCAAATAAAAACCGGAATCAAAGACTTTCTTAAGAGTGTAGTTGGCACCATGTTGTCCCCCAATGGGTCCATTATGGCAAGCCGTGAGGATATCAACGACTTCTTAGCCGTAAACACATTGTCTAATCACTTGATCCGCACCAATTCTAAACAAGTAGGGGTCGTCCCAGAAATATTGCTTAACATCTTTAAAGATTTTTTTCTTTTGTTGGGACGACATCCCTTTCACAATAAAATTTCTCGCATGGTAGTTTGCAATGTCAGCAAACCATGGGGTACTAAAATCACCACGAAAGGTAACCATACCAAGAGTCTCGAGAGGAAACGTTTAGGTAATTTCCTTGTTCTCGAGAACATCTTGGTGGAGATTTTTAAGTCTTGATAAGTGGTCGACCGTGAGATTCTTCGCTCCTTTTTTATCACGAATAATGACATCAAATTCTTAGAGTAGTAGAATCCACCGAAGCAATCTCGGTTTAGCATCTTGCTTGGCAAGAATATATTTGAGATCCGAGTGGTCCGTATACACTATGGTTTTCGACAAGACTAAATAAGGCCGAAATTTCTCAAAAGCATACACTACGGCTAATAATTCTTTCTCCGTCGTCGTGTAATGTGCTTGAGCATCCGTTATGGTCTTACTAGCATAGTGTATAGGCTAAAAATGTTTGGTCTTACGTTGCCCCAAGACTGCACCTACCGCGTAATCACTAGCATCACACATAATTTCAAATGGTAGGTCCCAATCGGGGGCAACTAAAATTGGAGCTTCGGTTAACTTCTTCTTAAGTATATTAAACGACTTAATACATTCTTTCGAGAAGATGAAAGGGGTATCTTTTTTAAGAAGATGGGTCATCGGCTGAGCGATTTTAGAAAAATCATGATTAAATCGACGATAGAACCCGGCGTGACCTAAAAAACTTCGAATGCCTTTAACGGAAGTCGGATTAGGGATTTTGGCTATAACATCAACTTTAGATTTGTCGACCAAATCTCGGACTTTGAAATCTTATGTCTTAGAACAACGCCTTCTTTTACCATAATATGGCATTTTTCCTAATTTAGAACTATATTAGTGTCTTCGCACCGTTTGAGCATTTTGTCTAAATGGAAGAGGCATTAAGAGAAAGAATCCCCGAAGACCAAGAAATAATCCATAAAGACCTCCATTGTTTCCTCGATCATGTCGTGAAAAATGGCCATCATGCACCTTTGGAACGTGCCCGGAGCATTACATAAGCCGAAAGGCATACGTCGGTAGGCAAACGTCCCATAAGGAAAAGTGAAGGTGGTCTTTTCCTTATCTTGAGGGTCAATAGGAATTTGAAAGTATCCCGAGAAACCATCTAGAAAACAATAGTATTCGTTTCCCATGAGTCTCTCAAGCATTTGGTCCATAAACGGTAACGGGAAATGATCTTTATAAGTGGCATCATTTAACTTTCGGTAGTCAATGCATACATGCCATCCTATAACTAATCGAGTAGGTATCAACTCATTATCTTCATTTTCAATTACGGTTACTTCACCCTTCTTAGGCACACAATGAACGGGGCTAACCCACGGGCTGTCAGAGATAGGGTAAATCAATCTGGCATCAAGGAGTTTGATAACTTCCTTTTTGATAACCTCATGAATTTTTGGGTTCACCCGTCTTTGATGTTGAATTGCCAGTTTAGAGTCATCCTCCATTAATATTTTGCGAGTATAAATTTGAGGGTCAATTCCCTTTATATCGGAGATTTTCCAAGCGATGGCACGCTTGTGTGACTATAAAACCTTTAGAAGTCAGACCTTCTCATCTTCTTTTAAGTTTTTAGCAATTATGACGGGTAGTTTATCGGTACCATCCAAAAGTGCATAGTCAAGATGAGAAGGTAGATCCTTGAGCTCAAGCTCTGGAGGATCATCAATAGAAGATTTTACGATTTTAAGTTCCTCAACATGAAGTTCTTTCGGACGGAGAGGAGATGATGGATCATCGTTTAATAACTTCTTGAGTAGAAGAAGGTCTCCCCCTGGATCAAAGTCGTCATCATCAATTCCTGGTGGAATTGAATCATTTGTAAGACAAGCTTCGATTTCTTCTAAAATGAAGTCACCTTCCTTAAAAGGTGTGAGAGAGGGGGGAGAAGTAGAAAGGATAGGATCTAAAGACGGAGTGGGATTGCCACTCGTAGAACTATCCAAAAATCCGAGCACTTCTTGAGCACTAACTTAACACTACCAGTACTAACTCCAAGTTAGTACTGTTAGTCTTAACTGTTAGTACTGGTTGTTCAACTTAGCTTATCAGCTTATTATTTCAGCTTGTTTAAGATTTCTTTAGATTTTTAGAGTAGATTAAGCCATTTTCCTTTACTTTCTTTAAGGGTAAGCTTATTTAAGCTTATTTTCCTTTTTCAAAGTATTTTAAGAGTTTATCAGTTTTAGTTTTGTAACTTATTTATCATTTTAGTTTATTCTAGTTGCTTATTCCAATTACTAAGTGCTTATTAAGGTTAGGTGAACTTCTGTTTTAGCTTGTTTGTTTATTTATTAATTCTTTAAGTCTTGTTAGCCTAGCAGTACTAACCTTAAGCTAACAGTACTAACTTTAGCCTAGCAGTACTAACTCCAAGTTAGTACTGGTAGTTAAAACTGTTAGTACTGTTGTTAGTACTGTTGTGTTTATCTTGTTAGATTTAGCTTAATTGCTTTTTGTATTTGCTTATTTAGAGTTAGTTTAGCTTATTAGATTTGTCTTAGTTTACTTTGAGCATTTCATTCGTGCCTTAGTGTAGAAGTTTAATTGTTTTATGCTCTTTTCTAAGCATAGAAAAAGGGCTGTTAAAACAGCTGGTTGCACAGGGCAAGCGCTTTTTTGATTTTCTTTCAAGAAACTAAAGGGCAACTGCAGGCTTAATATTAAGCTGGTAAATAAGCTCAAAATTGAAAAACTACTTAAGACATATGGAGTTAAGTCTTCAATGAGCTTATGCTCAAATTTTCTAAATCTAAAAACACTTTTAACCTACTTAAATTTGAAAAAGAAAAAGTGACTTTTAAAGCTAAAAAAAGACTTAACAGGTTTGATAAAACTTAAGTAAACCTAAAGGCAACTAATCCTACTTCATTAAGACTACAAAAAGGACACTAAAACCTCACTCTAAAGCTATTTTAAGAAATCTTATCACATGAGCAGTATGGACTGCTTTTTTATACACAACTTTGAGTATCAATTAGGAAAGACCTAAAAACAGACCATATGAACTTGAGGCTTGGAAAAACTGATTAAAAGTGACTTAAATAGGCTAGTTAAAGTTAACAAAATGACCCAAAAACATTTTGACCCGTTTTTACCCCTTGACCCAAACACCCCCTTAAATCTTAAAAACTAAATTTTAACTAAAAACAGATTTCAAAAAGTTGTTGAAACCTTAAGACAGATTAAGCATAGGAATCTTAGAAGATAAATAAACATTAACTGTCAGATATAAGCACAAAATAAGCCTAAACTCCATAGGCAGTTTAGATAGCATAACAACAGATTTGCTTAATCATAAAAACATAAAATTCCATTAAAAAATAAATTGATTACAAAGCTTAAAGTTAAAATAACAAGATTAAAAAACATAAAATATAATAAAACATTAAAAGTTAAACTACACTACTCCTCCCTTCTCTTCTACCTCTGTCTTCTTTTCTTTTATATAGGCTGAGTCTTCCCCCTTGTGCTTGTTGTGCTTTTAGTGTGAGAGAAAAACCAAGCTCATCTTGACCCTCAAATTACCTTGGAGCCCAAACAAATTGATCCAAACCCTTGATTGTATTTGTCCAATAAAATGGTAGGGGATTTCCATAGTGGATTGTTTGTTTGTGAGGTGGGGTGAGTAGGAAGGTGACTTTTGTCATGAGGTGAGGGTTATTTGTCTGGTTGTGCAGAGAAAGGACATACACACTCTGCGTGTGTGAAAGGGATGATAAATAGTGCATTACCCGCCCATTTTTAACTTGAAAAGATAATCTCAATTTGGCAAAAATGGCCCCTCAGAGTGATAAGTAGTATTGCAATACACGTCCCTTTTATTTACAAAAACACAACCTTTTGGGTCCCATGTAGTTGGTGAGGTTTGCACCATTAGTTCTTTTTGACAAACGTTAAAGGTAAAATTGAAGGCATATGGGTTAATTAATGGTGTTTGGGTGGATTGGGCCTTTTGGTTTAGCAGGTTGGGCCCGTTTGGTTTTGTAATTAAATGGGTAATGGGCTAGTATTAATAAAAAGGAAAATAGGCTTTAAGGGTTTATAATAAATGGGTAGTGGGCTGATCCAGACCTACTAGGTAGGTACGGGTGGGCCCACTTTTGACAATTTAGGTTTTTGGGTTTGGTTTTCGATGCTCTTTCCAACGCCGTATCCCGGGGTTGACTTTGACTTCGTCTTGACTTCATCAAATGCACAAGCGTTGTCGAGTCGATCCGGAAATGTCCGTTTTAGCTCAGTTTTCAAACCTTTTGTACCTTTGGCCTCGGTTTTTCACGCTCTTTTCAAATCCGTGCTTGGTTTTGTTCGGTTTGGCTTTGTTTTTTTTCATTTAGTGAATATCCGGTACCTGCACAGTATAAACACAAAAACAGGCATATTTATGGCATTCTATGTGCATTTTTGGTCGTTTAGGGTCGATTTATTAGGTAAAAGGTATTTGTATTTAAACACATACCAGTCTCCCGAGAATTAAAGGAACCCGAGGATCGACAACATAATCAACGACTACGAAGTCAGCCGGAAAATGGAACTTTCCTACTTTTACAAAGACATCTTCGGCAATACCGGATGGACTAGTAGTCGATCGGTCTACAAGTTCAAGAATCATTTGAGTAGGAGTAAGTTCGGGGAGTGAGAGCTTCTTCCATATAGAAAGAGACATCAAGTTGATGCTTGCACCAAGATCGACCAAGGCTAAGCATTCAACTAACTCCGGAAAATCAAATGGAATAAGAAACTTGCTGGGGTCTCCAAGTTTTTCGGGCAACTTTTTTAGGATAACCGCTGAACAATTCTCATTCACCGGTGTTTTGGCTATGTCAAACAATTTTTCTTTGTTATTAAGGAGACTTTTAAACAATGAAGCAAATTTCGGCATATGTAGAAGAGCATCCGCGAAACTGAGCTCGAAGTGTAATTCCCTAAAGATTTCAACAAATTTCGAAGCTAGATTATCATCTTTTTCACAGAGCTTTTATTTGTTAGCTCTCGAAGGATAAGGTATAGACGGTTTAGGTTTAGGAGCAACAACGGGCTCATCAATTGGAGGTTGAATTTAGACTACCGGAGGTTGGATGTTTTTGGTACTCGGTTGCACCGTATCCTTTGTCACCTCAGGTTCCCGTTCCACCACCTTGGGAAGAGGTGGAATTGGAGGTCCATCATAAGAAATACCACTTCGGGTGGTGATTGATTTCAAGTCACCTCTCTGGTTAGCAACGGTGTTGCTAGGAAGTGAACCCGTACCCGAAGAAGAAGCGGTATTCATTTGAAAAAAACTAGCCATCATATTCTTAAGCTCATTGGTTTGATTTGACATTGTAGCTTGCATTTCATTCCTTATTTCATTCTTGAATGTATTATTTTGATTTTGCATTGTAGATTGCATTTCATTTCTTAATTCTGATTTTAAATTACTGATATGATTTCTCATGGCTTGCATACTAGCCTCATTTGTTTTCTTAAATTTCTCCAAGTCACTTGAAGTAGTAACTTGAGTTTGAATCAGAGCTTGATAAGACGTATTTCCTTGATTGAAGTTATTTCCTTGATTCTGGTTAAACCCTTAATTTTGCACATTTGGTTGAGCAAAACCGGGTGGTCGAAAATGATTAGCTACACTCTGGGGACGATAACCGGTATTTCCCTGATTGTAGTTCATTGCGGCTGCTGAAACATATCCTTGAATATTGTCTTGATAGCCCGAAAAAGTGTCGCCATCAATGGCAGGACACTGTCGGTAAGAATGAGCACCGCCACAAGTAACACAAGATTCCTCAACAGCTTTTACGAAAACTGGAGCTGGGGTTAGTTGTTGTTGTTTAAACATCGCGATCATGGCACTAGTCACGGCACTAGCTACGGAACTGGCTATCTCTGAAGAATCAACATTACTTGCTTTCACTTGAGAAACAATCGGTTTGTTTCTTGAATTACGAACTTTTGATTTTTTTTCAATAATTATCAACACATCTTGTGCACTTCTTTCCAAAAGATTGCCACCGGCGGCAAAATTTAAAGAATCTTGATCGGATGGGTTTAAACCATTGTAGAAGGTATCGAGTTGATGCAATTCGGTAAAACCGTGATGTGGGTATGCTCGAAGGAGATCCTTGAATCGGTCACATGCCTCATAAAATGTTTCATCAAAACGTTGTTGAAAATTTGAAATTTCATTTAGGAGATTTGTTGTTTTTGAGGGAGGAAAGAAATGGTTAATAAACTTGGACACAAGATCGTCCCAAGCGAGAATAGAATGAGAAGGTTCTTTGTTAAGCCAAATCCGAGCTGGACCATCGATAGAAAATGGAAAAAGCATAAGCTTAATTGATGTCTCAGGCACATTTTTGTATTTCAACGTAGAAGTAATCTTGTTAAAATATCGAATATGAGCACGGGGATCTTCTTTCTCAAAACCGAAGAATTATTTTGAAGTTACAAGATTTATTAGACTATGCTTAAGCTCGAAATGCTCAGTGGGAATGGGTGGTACTACGATTGCCTCCGCATAACCCTCGGTGGGTGCACGGAGTAATTCCGCTATAGTACGTTGATCGGCCATCGTAACTATGGGAGTCTCTACAAGAGAAAACGGTTCGACTCTTTATATAGAATGTCTACGATTATGACGTTTCGGAATCATAGAAGTAGGATTCGTAGAAGGTTCACCAATGAATTTTGAGGAAGAGCGAGTTTTCATACACTAAGAACAAAATAAGAGAAAATAAAAAAGAAAAATATTTTTGAAACCGATAATCAAACAAGTGTACGGTAGCTCTCTAGAAAACGCACAAAGAAGCGGAGGAGCGGGTAAGCGCGAAGCGTTTTAAAAACCTTCTCCTTTCAGGTTGAAGTTCTTAGGATCAACCCTCCTTATACCTCTCTTATAGTTTGTAATCTAAAGGTGAGCCGGTTTCACAAGTGGACACAAACGATTGGATTTTGTTGTTTTTATCACTTTTTTTTATTGTATTTTTTGATTACTTGAAAATATTCACCAATGAAAATGATAACTCACGGGGAAGGGTCTTCAACACTAAACTTCAAACGTAAACAACAATAATCGTAATTTCACAGCTCCCCGGCACGCGTCGCCAAAAATCATTTGAATCCGAATTCACAAGTGACACAACGGTTGTTTTTGTTGTTTATTAATTTTTTTTAGAATTTTTGATTACTTGATAATAGAAGAAAATATTTACAAATGAAAGCAATAACTTCATGAGGAAGGGTCTTCAAGCACTAATCTTCAAACGTAAACACATTAATCGAACACACCTCCTCGGCAGCGGCGCCAAAAATTGGTTTGATTCCTTAGTATATATAATATATAACTAAAATACCAAATACCAAATTATAGTATAAGAGAAGTATTCCAAAAGGTTTTTAAGAAGATTACTTTTGACCAAAGCAAAATTCAAAACCTTCCCGAGTCGTATCCCGACGAGGCGTGAATTGAAAATCGAGGTTAAGTTCGTGATCGCGTGATTGAATAATCAATGATTTTGATTTTGGATTTCTATTTCTACTAAACAAAACGTAAAAACATGTAAATGCAAGTAAACAATTAAGACATTAAAGGAATTAAGCATAAAAACGTTAACGGGAAATTAAAAAACGCGACATTTAAGCAAGTAATGCAATTTTAACCCTACAACCTCAAATTTATTTTTTATAAATCCTAAATGACTAAAAATAATTTTCAGAAAAACAATGATATTTTTTATTTATTTAATATGAATTAAAAACACTTTTAATCTAAAAATATTATTAAAAATACTAAACTATTTTAGAAAAATCTGAAAAATTCAAGGAAAATACTTTGCTTAATAACAATCCTAAGGAAAATAAAAATGGTATTCCAGCTTACCCCAATAAGCTGGAAATAAGCTATAAAGATCTTAAAGCTAAACTGCAAAACAAGTGTTAAAAGAATAATTGTTGCAAGATAAAATGTAAAAGACCCAAGGGCGAGTTGGCAGGGGAGAGTGGTGTTAAAATGTTAGGTGTTATGGTTGAGGTCCCGGGTTCGAGCCTAGGGCATCCCTATACTCCCAACATGAAAATAAGCTGTTTTAATAAAATGGCTTTTTACTAAAAACACCAAATAAGCAAAGAATAAACTATAAAAACAAACAGTAAAGCTTAAGAAAACTTTAACATTTAAAAATTCTAAACTGCTATGAGCTAAGGGACATAATAAGCTAAGAAAAGCTAAAAACAGATCCTCAACTAAATTTAAAAAGCAATTCTAAACCATAAAATAAGCACTACCAATAAGCTAAATATCAAATAAGCACTAAAACTGTTTAAAGCAAATTGCATGTAAAAGCAACTGAGAAGCAGTTTTTAAGCTACTAATTAAGCTAGTTAAGCTAAAAGCTAATGACCAAAAGTTGAAAATAAGTAAAGATTGAACTATAAAGAACTAAAATAAACAAGAATTAGACATTTTGAAATACTTTTAAGCTATAATAAAGGCTAATGAAATTGGCAGTTTAGACTAAAAACAAGGTTTTTGGATTTTCAAGATTTTGTAAAAGCTCAATACACAAACTGCAGCCCTATTTTCAGATATCTAAATGAGTTTAAAACCTCAAAATAAGCTTAAACAGCACAAGCTTATACTCCAATAAGCTTATGCTATCATTTTTAGAACCTAAAACTAACTTATACTAACCTAAAATGATGAATTAAAAAGGCCTTTTAAAACTGTAAAATTGCATACCATATCAGACTAAAGCCAAAACTTGTATGAACTAATAAAACAGAACATGGACTCAACTTAGATCAAAATGAATGCATTTGGAGACAATTTTGTTGCACAGAAACTTAACTCAACAGCTTATAAACTCAGATTCAAATTCAAGTAGATTTAAGAACTTTTCAAACCAGCAGACTTGGAATTTACCAACAATAACATTAAAGCTTAATTAAACTAATTCAAAACTACTCTAAACATGCATTAAAACAGAATTACAATGAAACAAAAGTGGTTTTGAAATCCAAAAATGTACAAGCAGTATTAACCTTTGGTTAATACTACTGTCCCAAACACCCCTTCTATAAAATTATTTTCCAAAATTAAGCTTGAAACATATTTTGAAATTCATTAAAAATGTAAAACAACTTAAGCACAATGTATTTTAAAGACATTTTAGCATTTTCCACTAGAAAATAAGCACATGAACATAAGCATAAGCCAACAAGCAGTTTTAAGCACATTATGACAGATTTATGAAAACATAAACAAAGAAGATTTAAACAAATAGCAAGCATCAATAAGCAATAATCAACATAAATAAGCATAAATAAGCACAGTTAAGCAGAAAATAAGCAGTAAATAAGCAATTGCATAAAAATAAGCTAAAAAGTAAAAGGTGGAACTTACAATCTCCCTTGCTCAAAACAGGGAATCAACATGCTCACAAGAGCTTATCAACAAGCTCCAGCTTGTTTTAAACAAGTTGGTATACCCATATGCCCTTCCAGAATTGGCTTATCATCCATAAAAGCTCTTTTTGAGTGATTTTTAGTGGATTTTAAAAACAAAACAATTTTAAATAAGCAAGAACCAAAACAGTTTAAGGAATAAGAAACTTAAAGCTCAGTGAAGCTTTAGGTGAGATCATAAGCTATTTTCAAGGCTTAAAGCTTAAACAACTTAACAAAGGATCAAACATGAATTTCTTAAAATACCTCAAACTTTTATTAATACTTTAAAACGTTTACAATACTAGAAAGGAAATAACAATAAGCTTAAAAACTATAAATAAAAATACAAGAAAAAGAACACCCTAACTATGATAATAAGCCCTCTATTTATAGCCTAAAGAGGAAGCATCTAGGTCTTCAATCTGTGCTACTTCTGTGAGAGGTATGAGAGGTGTGTTTCTTGTGTGAGTGAGCTCAAAACCATAATCTTAGCCATCCATTTTTCTTTGGCTCCAAGTAGTATAATCTGAGCCCTTAATCTTTTATCCTTGTCCCATCAGCTAATGGGGTTTCATGGGATTGCCATGGTAGACTTGTCTTCTTGCTGGGGTAGGGTTTTGCCTTGGGTGCAGGGTTGAATTGAAAGAGACAAATAAATAGTGTTTTAGCAGTTTTTTTGGTTTTAGGATAAAGCGGTTAACGGGGTTAGGGTGAGGGACTAACGGTGTAATGTGTTAGGGACTAGTGGTGTAAAGTTAGGGACTAGTGGTGAAAAGTTACAAGGACTAATGGTGAAAGGTTTCAAGGACTAGCAGTGTTAGTCCTCAAGGAATAACAGTGTCAGTCCTCAAGGACTAACGATGCAACAAATTTAATAGATTATGGTTAAGTGTATTTGTTGGGCTTTTGGATTGGGCCTAGTTATATAGTTTTGGACCATGCTTTAATTAAATGGAATTTTGGGCTTTTGATTTAATAAATAAGCTTAATGGGCTGACTCAACTCCGATCCTTCACTCTCTTTCCATTCTCATGCTCGGTTTTGTTAGTTTTGGATTTATTTTTGTCCTTTAGTGAATATTCATTACCTGCACATCATAAATCACAAAACACACATATATTTGGCATTTTATGTCCGTTTTTGGTCATTTAGGCTCGTTTTGATAGGTAAAAGGTATGTGTAATTAAGCACTTACCAAATGTGTTCCATCATTCCTAAACCAAGACGTAGATAGTTAAACGATTTACATTTAAGGGGTTTCATAAGAATGTCGGCAAAGATTGTCGACGGACGACACTTTTTCGATTGAGATATATCCTTTCTAGACATTATCACGAAGAAAGTGGTGACGAATTTCGATATGTTTTGTTTGAGGGTGTTGCATCGGGTTTTTGCTAAGGTCAATTGTGCCTTTATTGTCGTATATGATTAGGACGTCATCGAGTCGAACATCATAGTCGATAAGAGCTTGTTTCATCCATAGTGCTTGTTGACATGCCTTTTCGGCGCTTACGTATTCGGCTTTGGTAGTGGATATAGCAAAACGTAAAAATACCGCTAGTGCTCTTTTGGTCCACAATACTCTCCAAGATCAAGTCCGCAATACACTCGTTTCTATGTTCGGTCCGCCTTGAGATACCATAATCCTTAGTGCGTAGTTGCTTTAATGTATACGAAAGTACGCTTAACCAAAGAAAACCGTCGCTTCACGTGTGAGGTTTTGGAGCCTCTGGAAGCTGGAATATAGCATACCCACTAAAACGATGATAAATGGGCCTAACATGTCGTATAAGGTATTAAAAAACTACTATCATGCCTCGATTACTTAATGTACTATCTAGCCGCTCAAACACTCATACGTCTTTCGTGAGGTTTGGGTATTGGAGTGACATATGGGGAGATTTTAATTAGTTTAGATTTACTCTAAGGCCAAAAATTTCTTAAGCATTTGCTTAATAGAGATTTAGTTGATTTAAAGAAAATAAGACCACAATCTTCCATGTTGTTTTATTTGTAATCCAAGGAATAAAAGTTACAGTTCACCCATCCATTGCTTTATCTCGCGACTCGTCATGCATGATTTTAGGAAATCTCATCACACATGACTTTGTGACAAGGCATGAATCTAAGTCGACTGAATAAAAAGTCGTTCGACATGATATTTGCCACGATGACGAAGGTTGAACTTTATCTCTTCTTTTTTGTAAAAGGAGTGTTCTTCGGTTAAATCTACGCCATTACCATTCTGTATTTTAGTATATCATGTTTAATAAGAATAAGCTTTTTATCTATCATACCACAAAGCTTTTGGAGGGGTGCTTGTTTAAGAACCCCCACGCTATAAAAGCGTTCTAAGTTCATAGAATCATGATCTGTGGCATTCAAAGTCAATGAATCTTGAGAAGGTTAGTTGCCACATCGTATATAAAAAACCATCCTCATTGTGATAAAAAAAACCGTTCATGAAAGCACATCCTTTTTTTTTACAATCCATTTTGGAAAAACTTAAAATCTAAAAGCAGCACGTGAAACAACATACCATAATACTTTTTCTTTCTTTCTAATGACCATTGTAAAGGTCTGGCAACTGTCGGGGCTGGAGGCATTAAGTTTGTTCATTCATCATAATAGATGCCCTGTGGGCCCTTTTTTTTTTGTTGATTAAATAGCCGTTGAGCAAAACTAACCATGAGTAAACTAGAATGAGCCTTATATATGATGTAGAATCCAAATAAAAAGAAAAAACATAAACCATATCTCGTTCAAACTAAATGTCTACAACAAAACAACAGAACCCTCTCTAATTATCGTACAAAAAACAGACCAACTTAGTTTCCAATGATTGTAATATCCTCTTTTATGATTTAGATGTTAACTAGAAACTACTACAACTCCCCCAAGAAAACGACGATAGCAAAGACTAGAGTTTAATATTCATTTGCAAATATGCGATCTAATCCTAACTAATCATTCATTCATCTCACGTTAACACGGGAGGCTTATATTATATACACAAGTTTTCGAATGGACTTAGGAGCACATTCTATAAGTTTTATATAAAACAACGGAAGAATTTACTACCTGTTATGTTTTTTTGGCTGTGTGTTATCTAAAGGTCTCTTTGGGTTATGAGGTTACCATATGATGACATTTTCCTCTAATTATGATAGTTTTTACCCTTCGCAAGACTTAGCTCCTAGATAAAATTGGACTACTTATTTTTGTCAATCTTCCATTATCAAATCCTTCAAAACGTATGCTCAAAACCTGACTCTTTTTTCACAAATCCTCAAAGAAAATGTAAGAAGTGGAATGGTCATTTTTTTCCTAAGGTCTACAGTGTTTTTTCTCTTTTTTTTTTTCCTTGTTTTAATTCCCTTTTTTTTTTCGGGTAACTGCTTAATTTGAGCTGAATATTAATTTTTTTGGTAACCTTAATTGCTTCTTCTTCAGCTAAGTCATCATCCACCAAGGGTGATGTCTTAGAGGGTAAAGGAGTTTCATCGAATGTCATGTTGAGTTATTCTTCTATTTTCCTAGTATGTTTATTAAGGATGATGTAGGCTTTACTATTTTGGGAGTAACCTAAAAGACACCTTCGTATGACTGTGGGTTAAACTTGGTAAGGTAGTATTTAGGGTTTAAAATGAAGCATTTGCTTCCAAACACTCTAAAGTAATCCAGAGTAGGTTTCTTACCTCTTAAGAGTTCATAGGGTGTTTTTCCTAAGATGACTCTAATTAGGATTCGGTTGAGAATGTATGTTGAAGTATCTACGACGTTACACCAAAACTTTTGTGGTATTAATTGCTCATTCAACATAGTCCTACTCATTTCTTGAAGTGTCCTATTTTTCCTTTCAACCACACCATTTGATTGTGGAGTGCGTGGAGCTGAGAAGTTATATGTAATACCACTTGCATTACAAAACTCCCCAAATCGCACTTCATTATCAAATTCCCTACCGTGGTCAGTTCTTATTGACACTATTGTACATCCTAATTAGTTTTGAATTTTCTTACTAAATATTTTGAATTGATCGAAGGCTTCGGTTTTATCCTTAAGGAATCTAGCCCAAGTATACCTAGAGTAGTCATCTACTATGACTAAGGTGTAACGGTTTCCTCCGTAACTCCGTACGGCGGATGGACCAAAAAGATCCATGTGGAGAAGTTCTAAGCATCTAGTCGTTGAGACTAAATTCTTAGCTTTGTGACTAGTGTAAGCTTGTTTTCTAACTTTGCAAGCATTAAATTTTTTTTGATCAAACTTAAGCCTAGGTAAGTTTCTAACTAATTCCTTAGAAGCTAACGATTGAATGAGACGCATATTTGCGTGACCTAATCTCCTATGCCACAAAGTGGAATTTTCATCAATCATTGCTAGACAAATTTGATCCTTAGGCTTATTTCCTAACTTCATCACGTATAAGCCTTTCTTCCTAATACCTTTACCTATGACTTTACCATTCATAGTGATTTCACTATCATGTTCAAAGAAAGTTACTTTACACTTATTATCACATATTTGTCCTATACTAAGCAAGTTAAACCCTAAGTTATCAACATGTTCTACATTATCTATTTTGAGAGAGTCATTAGAAATCGTACCTTTGCCAATGATGTTACCGCGAAGATTACTACCAAAAATGACATTACCTCCATTGTATGCCTTGTAAGTGGAGAAGAGCTTTCGGTTGCCCGTCATATGTTTGGAGCATCCGCTATCCTTGATCCATTCATCGGGTTCTAAGTCGACTATATCTATTTATATAAGACAATAACTCAAACATTTGGTCCCCAATATCTCATGGGTCCAAAGTTGCTAGTGCCAAACATCACTTGCAATTGATGCAATTGGTTGGGATGTGAGAATGGAAGACACATTTCCCATTGCATGTAACTTTGTCGTGGAAAGTTGTTCCAAGTTACAGGAAAGCCATGAGGTTGGTTTTGTTGACCAACATGTCTTCTTAGCCGCGGTGTTTTAGGACGAGAATAATTATTATTGACTCTTCTAGGAGGTGGAGTTTTTGATCTAAAATTTTGTTTTGAAAATCCAACTTCGGGTTTTGACAATGGTTTATAAAATTGTTTGACTTTATAGTCACTAGCTACAGGAACTTTAACTTTGTTTACAATTATGTATTTTGGTCTAGGACCCAAAATGGATTTTTGAAAAAAAACACTCTTCTCAGATATTGGCATTTCTGGTGGCGGTCTCTTTTTTATTTTGGGGGCCGCAAGAACATTAAGGGGGCCGCCCATGTTTATGGGGCCGTTCCTATTTATGTGACCTCCATCAGAGGACACCTTTTTCTGAGCTTTTACAAATTTTATTTCCTTTGTTCCACTAGATGATGCTTCAAATGAATTAAACCTTAAACCTAATTTATCACCGGAGGGTTTTTGATTACTTAGCATTTCATTCAAGCAATGTGTACTCTTTTCAAATTTATTCAATCTAGTGGATTCATCTTTGAGTTTTTCATTCTCAATTTTAAGTACATGACACATTTATTTCTTTTGCCGTATTACACATGAAAATTGTCATATTTTTTCTAGGCATGCATTGTAATTACCAAATTTTGGCTTCTTTCATTTTTTGCAAAGCCTTCTTTTAAGATCATTGTTTGTTTTTTTAAGGGTCAACCTCATCAAGTTAGGGTTTCGGACTTTTGAATAATAGGTGTAAAATCACAATTGAGTAATTACATGCCAAAGATTAGACTTTCCTTTTGATTTAAACATATGTCTCGAAATATTTTTACATAATTAAAACTATCGCTTTCAAAGAGTGGTTGGTATTTGCATAGGAATGTCTTTTGTTATTTGTCGAAAAATCCATAGATCGATCTAGCTTTAATATTACATATATTTTAAAAATCTTGAGTGGCTTGCTCCTGATATTAATTGTAGAAATAGAAGGGGGGGGGGTTGAAAGTTTTTTTACCAATTAATTAGCGTTTTAAAAGGTTGCTTTTTGAAATATTTTGTATTCGAGTTAGTTTGTCATTCAAACAACAATATGATATCACAGCATAATATCTAACAAATGCAAGTATTAAGTAAAGAGGTAGGAAAGATCGGATCAAACAAGTCATCGAGAATTGATAGTTGTTCGGCATCGAATGCACCTCTTCGTTCCTACTCCACTCACACCGAGTACTACTCGAGATTTCAACTATGTCATCACAGCTCCCTTTAGCGGAAGAAGAAAAAAACCGTTTACACGTCGCTTACTTACTTTTTAAACACATAATAGCTAGTTTGGCGAGGTCCTAGTTCTTTGCTAGAACATCAATGACTTCACTAAGTCTTCAACCTCACAAGATATACACTCTTGGATTGACACAAAATCCAAATCACCCAATATAAATATACACACTTGGATTAAACGAGATTCCAATTTATACAACGGACACAAAACAAATGTATTGATTGTTTGATGATCTTGAAGAAGAAAAGTAGAAAGATAGAATCATTGTTAATAATTCGTATGTAGAAGAATACGATTTTTCTTCTCATTGCACTTGTTTAGAAGGTAAAGAAGGAGGAAGAGAAAGAATTATTCTCCTTGAATAAAATATCTAAGGAATGTTAGTGTTCAAGATATGTGTTTTAGAAAAGTAAGAAAAAATAGAGGGAAACTGATCTGATAGAATTTTTGGCAAGAGGAAGTCTGTTTTTGAAATGGGGTGGCCCAGTATTTATAGGCGGAAAAAATTGACCGTTGGCTTGCCGGCGGTCCCGGCGGTCCCTTTTATAAGGGGGTCGACGACTATAAGGGGGCCGCCGCTACGTACTTCCGCTCCATTTTTTTGTCCTTTTGTGGTGAATGTTGTATCTGTTATGGAAACCTTCCATTTTAGGGGGTAAATTTGATTTTCAAATTTTAGTTTTTAATAATACATTTATTGTAATGTAATAAATAATTTGTTTTTATTATTTTTATAAAATCATTTTGTGAAGTTAGATTTATGAAAAAATATTATTTTCTTGCTTGATCACTTAATATGTTTATGATTTGTTGATCCTTGCTTAAGTGATTAATCATAGAATTTGAAATTTTATGATTAGTATTTATAAACGTTTATTTTTATCGTAAATGTTTTCACATTTTGTTATTATCAAAAATTAAGAGGTCGTAAAAATTAATTAACGTTTTTAGACATTATTTGGCATTTACAGAAAAGAAACAATACCGGTGGTTTTTTTTTATAACGAGATCTTACTATCGATCCAATTATGTTGAATATACGATCATACAGAAACAATTAAGCGATTTCATAAAATGATCAACATCGACCAACTATTTTGTTAAAGGAAACGTCTTTATGGATCTCAAACCAAACTTGAATAACATACTACAATAACCACACAGCCTCAATCAAAATTAAAAGCGAAGTTTTCTACAGATTTGTGACAAGCAATCTGCTCGTCCTTTGGATCTCTTACTAATAACCACTCAACCAAACCCAAAGGTAGCTCATCTAAACGTTTCATCCTTCTGCATGCTCGAGGTTCGGACGAGCATGTAAATGCCGTATTTTCATGATGTTGGTTAATCATTCGACCACCCACCATCCCAAACGTTGTTCAATTATGATTTTGTAACTCTATCAATTTTTGATAGTGTTGATGAAGAAGAGGTATCTACATCTAATCCCATAAAATCATTAATCCAAATATAGTCAAAGAAATCCAACACCCACGCTTTACAAACCAAAAATTCATATCCTTAACGCACTTTCGATATTAGGAAAATGGAGCTCAATAGGAAAATTCCTTGATATGATTCGAGCCGTTTGAATCAATGTACCCGTTGTCGATCGTTTTAGAGTATAGGCCCAATTTATGGCAAATTCTTAATGAACTGAGTTAGCACAAACATAAGCTTGAACAAATATCATTGCTGTTCATGAGTTGTTGAAAGTTCAGCCAGGATCTAAACAAGAGTTCCTCCTAAACTCGGTGACCCTTTGAAGTTCCTTATTCCTTATACTTTTTTGCAAAAAATTTCTCATGTAAGCTTTAGAACGACTTTGGTGCTTGAAACACGTGTTTAAACACATTATATTTATTAAATTTTATTATTAATCTTATGCATATTTTCCATCTAATGCATAAATTTCTCTCAAAACTCTCAAACCAACTAAAATGAGTGTGAGATTAGCTGACCGATCATTCCAATACCCTATTAGAATAGCTGAAAATATGCTAGTCGAAGTTGGTAAATTCACTTTTCATGTGGAATTCGTTATTCTCGAGATGGAAGAAGACAATAAAGTTCTCTGATTAGAATAATTTTTTCTCTACTATGCTGGGGGGATGCAGTAATTCGAGTAAAACAAAAAAAACTCAATCTTGGAGTTGGTAGTGAACGTATGACTTTTTCGATCGATTCCGCGATGAAACATTCCTATTCTAACGATGATACATGTTTCATCATTTATGAGATCTTAGAAGAAGATTTTGATGCTCTTCTCGATGAAGGAAGTAAAATCCTTTATTCCATCGAAGGGAACTCCTCTTGAACACAAAATCTTTGCAGAATTCGATGAATTCATTGCTATTCGATTTTCGTAGAATATTCCCGATTCTGGAATATGTAGAACATCCTTTAAAATAATCACCTTCGATACTAATTATAAATAAGAATCTCTTGAGAACCTCCTATGGATCTTGAGTCAAACCACTATGATCACCTTGAAATACATTTTTCTTGGAAGATCCCTCTTTTCTTCCTGTAATAATATCATCTTAGCTTTCTGAACAAAAAAAATAAGCTAGTATCTGTTCTCAAAAGACACAAGCAAGCCTTTGCTTGGAAAACCACAGACATTCCTGGTATCTGTCCGTCTTTCTATAAACATAAAATACAACTTTTAAATGACAAAAAGCCAGTTGTGCAAAAACAAAGACGATTAAATCCAAACATGCAAGAAGTTGTTAAAAAAGGAAATCGTTTTAAATAACTTCTCGCTATAATTGTTATTATAATCAATCAATGATAGCCCTTGAGTAAAGCCTCATTCCACTGTGTACAAGAAAGGTGGTTATTACAGTTGTCACAAACAAAATAGATGAAGTTTTTCCTAACAAGAATAACAGTTAACGGGTTGGCGGAGTTTGTATAGATTATCGTAAAACTCAATGAAGCAGAACAGCAAAAAGATTATTTCCGTTACCATTCATGGATAAATGCTTGAAGATCGCAAGAAATTAAATAACTTATTCGGATGGGTTTTCTTGGATATTTCCAATTACCGATTCGTATCCTTAAGGTATCAAGAAAAAAAAAAAAAACTTCACTTGCCCTTTCGGTATCTTTTTTTTTGGAACATATGCATACATACGAATGCCTTTTGGCTTATGAAATGCTCCCGCTACTTTTCAAAAGGTGCATGTTGGCTATCTTCTTGACATGATCGAAAGAATCATTAGAAGTATTCAATGGAACAACTTCTCCGTCTTTGGATTAACTCCTTCGATTATTTGTCTTAACATTATCGGATTTTAAATGCTTCAAGTTTTGCGAGGATGCTATATCTTGTCCTTAAACTAGGAAAAGTCACTTTATGGTTAATAAAGAAGGAAATCGTGCTTTGAAACTGTGTGTTTGGGGCTGGCCTTGGTAGTTGACAAAGTGATATCGATGTAATCTTTAACTTCGCACCCCTACTAATGTTAAAGGAATTAGAAGTTTTCTAGGACATGCCGGTTTCTACTGACGTTTCATAAAAGATTTCTCAAAAATAGCCCGTGCTTTAACCAAGTTGCTTGAGAAGGATACTCCATTCAAGTTCAATAAAGAATGTCACAAAGCATTCAATTCGTTAAAAGAAAGACTCACATGTACTGCTGTAATCATGAGCCCAAATTGGAATCTTCCATTTTAGTTAATGTGTGATGCAAGCGAATTCGCAGTTGGAGCAGTCTTAGGTCAAAAAGATGGAAAACACTTTCATCCCATCTATTTTGCAAGCAAAACCCTCAATGCAGCTCAGAAAAATTATATAGTTACTGAAAAAGAACTAATGCTCTACTCTTTGCATTCGACAAATTCCGACCCTATCTGGTATTATCGAAAACTGTTGTATATACCGATCACTCAGCTCTCAAACACCTATTTAAAAATCAAGATGCCAAGCCATGTCTCATACGTTGGATACTGCTATTTCAAGAATTTAATATCGAAATAAAAGACAAAAAAGGTACAAAAAAATGTTGTCGCCGACCACTTATCTCGGATTGAAAATGATGAGACAAGTTATGACTAGTGATTGTCGACGATTGACTTTCTGGAGAAAACTTTTGTATGGAATAACCACAGAGAATACACATGGTTCGAGACTTTGCTTACTATTTGGTAGGTGTTATTATACCAAAGGGGTGACGTACCAACAATTAAGAACAAATTCTTTCTCTGACCTATTAAAACTAATTTTGGGAAAGAACCTAACTTTTTTAATGTTTGTTCAAACGGTATGATAAAAACACTGTGTTCAGGACCTGAAACTCGCACATATTAGGATCAATTGTCACCACGGGCCCTACGTTTTGGCCATTATGGGACCAACCACCTGCTGCTAAAAATGAGTCTTAGATTCAGGACTTTTACTGGCGAAACTCATCAAAGAAAGCCACACTCTAGTTGACTTTGCGAAAGCATGTCCAAAATAACTAGAAAATATATCCTTACGGGATGAAATGTCTTAAATAGCATTTCAAGTATGTTGATAGGTTTTTGACATATGGGGTTTAGGACTGTATGGGTTCATTCCGAAATGGGCCAAAAGCTCAAGCTTCAAACTATACGATGCCCAGAGTTGTTATTTCATTCCTGAAAAAAAACTATTATTGCCTGTTTCGGGGTGCCAATGGCCCTATATGCGACCGAAGTACTCACTTCGTAACAAAATATTGAAATAACTATGAAAAAGATTCGGAGTATCATCCGTTTTCTTCGTACATCCTATCACCCTCAAACAAGCGGACAAGTTGAAAATACAAACAAAGCCCTCAAATGTATCCTTGAAAAAATAGTGAAAGATAATCCCGCTGTTTGGTCAAGAAAACTTAATGATCTGTGGGCCTTCAGAACCGCTTACAAAACACCCACCGAAACCACACCATAAAAACTCCTATACGGTAAAAACTACCACTTGCCGTTTGAAATTGAACATCGTGCATACTAGGCACTGAAAAACTGTAATCCTGATCTCATCACCGCTGGTGAGAAAAGAATGTTTCAGTTACACGAATTAGATGAACTCCGCCATCAGGCATATGAAAACTCTCGTCTATACAAAGCAAGAACCAAAGTCTGGCATGACAGAAAACTCAAAATGAGAAAAGAATTCAAAAACGGGAACAAAGTGTTATTATTCCACTCTAAATATAAATTTAAACAGCCGAAACTCAGATCTCAATGGCTTGGACCGTATGTTGTAAAACATCAATATCAATCCGGATATGTGGAACTATACGGTAAAGATGGCAAGACGTTTATTGTAAACGGCCATCGACTCAAGCTCTATCATTAAGAAGATGAAAATAATGACAAGAGAGAAGAACTCACTCCCTTCTTTCCCAAATAATGAACTACCGAGGTACGAGTCTAGCTAATGACTCTCTTAAAAATTAAGCGCTTCTCGGGAGGAAACCAGTGCTTTATCTTTGTTCCACTTAAGTGTGGAGGAGACCCTTGTAATATTAAAAAAAATCAAAAAATCAAAAACCCCAAAAATATTTTTTGTGTTTTGTTTTGTTTATTTTTGCAGGTAGAATATCTTAATTTGGAAAATTATAGCGCTTGCTTAAATATAGCTCTCTCGCAGCTACACTATCTTATGCCCTGGGGAGTACTGTTTTCCCTTAATTTTCTCAATTTTCATATTTATTAGTTCTCACATTGAGGACAATGTTCAACTTAAGTATGGAGGAAGAGTCAAATAGAAAAAAAAAATCATATCCCTTCATGTTTGCCATGCAATCTAGCCACGTTTTTAACTGGTATTTTATAAAAATTAATATATAGTTTTTCTTCCAAAATTAAAAAATGTATTCGCTTAGTAAGGTAATCCTTCTCGTATTTGACATACATTATATCTTCTGATACATTAAAGGCACTACGCACTTAGGATTATGGTATCCTAAGGGGACCGGCATAGAAACCGTAGTATATGCCGACTCTGATCATGCGGGAGATTATGTGGACCGAAAGAGCACTAGCGGTATTTGTATGTTCGTGGGATGTTGTTTGACATCTTGGTTCTCAAAGAAATAAACCGCTCTTGCTATATCCACTACCGAAGCCGAATACGTAAGCGCCGGAAAGGCATGTCAACAAGCACTATGGATGAAACAAGCTCTCATCGACTACGACATACGACTCGACGACGTTCCCATCATGTGCGACAACAAAGGCGCGATTGACCTTAGAAAAAACCCGGTGCAACATTCTCGTACCAAACACATCGAAATTCGTCACCACTTCCTCCGTGATAATGTCCAAAAAGGACATATATCTATCGAAAAAGTACCGTCCGTCGACAACATTGCTGACATTCTCACTAAACCCCTTAAACGTGAATCGTTTAACTATCTACGTCTTGGTTTAGGAATGATGGAACACATTCCATAAATCATATTGAGTACGCCTCTCTTTCTTCTGTCTCAATTCTAGTCCGTGTTCCATTCTGTGTCGTGACAACTTAAATACTTCATTCGAAGTACTTTAAACACATTTAAGTTGCGAAATGCAAATTAAATTGTCACTCCTCCTAGTCATTTTTTTGTCAAAAACAAAGTCAAAATCACTGCCTGAGGGCGGCCCCCATATAGGCGGCCCCCAATATATTTGGGACCGCAAGGAGATATGAGACCGCCATCAGACAAACATGAATATGAACAACTTAAACAAATTTTTTAAAACACAAAAACAAACACCCCCTTACCTGCAGGTGTGACGAACATAACCCCAAATCCACCAAAACTTCAAAATCAACCATTAAAACTTAAATTGAAGATCAAATCAACACCAATAATCATTCCTAACATCTCTAAGATCATCAATTGTAAGTCATTTCAACTATTTCTTTCATTTTGAGTCTAGGGTTCATGATGAACACCAAAAATTGAAATTGGGTATTTTTCATTTTTCCTTCAATTTTGTTCAATTAAAACCACTAGGATACAATGTATAACTAATATACTTCCTGTAGACATAGGATTTGCATACATTGATGAAGTGTGTCGAATTTTTTTTTACCAAAACCCCAATTTCATCTTGCAAAATCACTCACGTTAGGAACATAATAAAATTGTTGTTTTGCATTGTTAATACAGCCCAAAAACGTTTTCAAACACATGCATAATGATCTCATCAACAAATTTCGAGATACATAATTCATATGTATTTTTTGACTTGTTTGGTTGAGTAAAATCAAACTAAGGAGCGTTTGGATTAACTCTTAGGATTTTATATACTTAGGTCGAGTTGATCTTTGCCCCACATTTGTTGCTTATAGGCACAAACTAGGCACAAACACAAAACATACAAATATGTATAAGTAATTAATATATGGGATTGTTCTTGATTTTTCTAGGTAACAATGCCTCGTCCTACCGCTCTAGATCATCAAAAGACAAGAAACTACATACCATTAATATCAAATGAGTTTTTAAACACAATGGCAAATCTTGAAAAATGATACTTTCATGAGGGAAGGGTTGTAAGTCCAAACTTCAAAAATATGAGTCATATCCGTGCTAAGTTTGAGTCAATTGGTTTTTATTGCTTGTTAGATATTAACGAACAAATTGTACCTCGTTTTGTTCTTGAGTTCTATTGTCAACTCACTTTTACTAATAATCCTAGCGGTCAATTCGTTGTCAATTTTGTCATTCAAAACAAGCCATTCTCCCTCACTCTTGAGGAATTCGGTCAAATTTTAAAAATTCCATTCAAAGGTCAAGCCTCCACCACCGAAATGTGGTCTCTTGATCATTTGTCGGCGAGTGTTCCAAGTAAAGGTCTTTATAAAACCAAACCTCCATCTCCAAGAGTCATTAAGTCTCACATTCAAATTCCATGACAAGGACAAGAAACTCGTACCAAAAATAAGGAAATCATTGTCGTTGGTGTAAACGAAATTTTAACCCGAGAGATTCGAACACATATGAAACCTTGGGTTGAGATTATTCGTGAAAATGTCTTTTGTCAAGGAGGACATAAGGATCATGCCTCTGCGTGTCTTTGTCACATGCTTTATTGCATTGAGACATCCACTCCCTATAACCTAGCATTTTTCATTCTCAAAAGAATGGAAAAGACTCGATTCAAACCTAAAGAACTTTTACCTTATGGTATGCTCTTGACTAGGTTATTCAAACATGTTGTGTCAGTCTCTCCCGAGCTAGCTTTTGATCATTATCTCTCTCATGATCGAGCCATGCATCAGCTCGCTCCTCATTACGAGCGAAAGACACGAGCGGATCGAGGCAAGAAAAGACCCCGTGAGCCAAATGCTAGTTCCTCCTCCACCACTCAAAATCCACCTTCCTCATCTCTCCAAATTGATGTCATTGTTGATGATAATGACGATGAGTCATCTCAATCTAATTCCTCGTCTCCCACTCAACATATCTCTTCCTTATCAAATGTTATTTCTGGAGTCCATCAAAACCCTCCTCATGAAAATCATGACTTGAACACTCTTCTATCTGATACCATATCTTTCTAAATCCAACAACGAGATGAACACCGAGATGGGTTAAGGTCAATTGGACAAACTCTCAAGAACATGATGGGAGGAAAACGGAAGTGAAGATGTTGGCACAACCTCTAAATGACTATTATCAATATTATTATTTCTCTTATAATACATTATATTTCTTTCATTAGAACTAAAACAATGAATGATGGCTTATGTGTGTTAGAATTTTCTTTTTATCTTTATCATCCTATGAATGCTATGCTTGTTGAAAATTTGTGTTCTTATGTGAATTCTCTTGATCTTATTAACACTACATGCTTAAGATAAATGATTATTGCAATGTTATTTTAGATTCATTTGATTCTTGACTATTAAAAGATTTGATACTTCCAAGAGAGAAAACTAGAAAAAATTTGTTCCCCTAGAAAATGGCCCCTTTAAATATCAGGCAGCCCCCTAATCGATCAGGGACCGCCCAACAATATGGGACCCCCAACAGGAGGGAAAACAACATTTCAAAAATCTCTCTTTTTTTGTATCTTTGACCATCCTACTCTTAGACATTGCTGGAATTTCCCTCTTTGAACACACAATTTCTTCAACATTCATCTCCAACACCATGCTTTGCCATTTTCTTTTATCCCTTTCATTATTTAAATTCCCATCTCCTCTCATCTTTCTCATCATCACCATCTTCCTCATACTATCTTCCTTCACACAAATGTCTTGCTCAAACCATCATCCTAACCTATCTAGAAAACCAAGGATGTCGGTTCGTCAAGTTTGGAAGCGAAAGACACCTTTACCAAAATCATCACCCACTTGTCACAATGACTCACCACCACTACCACCTTCAAGAAACACCACTCACTCTATTTCACCACCTATGAACTACCCACAAAGAGATCGAATCATCAATCAACTCCACACCATCTCCTCACTCATTGATTCTCAAACATCCACACCATCCTCTCTACCCCATCCAATGGTTCAACCTCCTACTAATGCTCAAGTAGGATGTCATGCTAGTTTTTGTCATTGTTGTAGGTATACCACCAACCACTTGCACTCATTAAGGAATGAAATTAATTTCATTCAATTCCTCATCACCCGTCTAATAACCCAATCACAAGTCCATCACCAAAATGAGTCACCATCTTCTTCGTTCTCACTCTTTAATTAATCACTCTCTTGTGATTAATTTGCTTTAATAAATGTTTCCTACCTTTTGAGTATCACATCCTTTGAAGTCAAGAATCATCCACTAGTTTACCTTCATCAGATGCATTAATATGTTATGTCTTAATTATTATTATCTTATGCTTGTATCCTCATATATTGTCCTTGTGACCATATATGATTTATCTATGAATTTCAATGAACTTTATTTATGCTTCAAAATATGTGGATTGAATCTTTAAGATATTTGTCATGTTATGTTTGTTTGCACTTGTACTTCTAACCTTGTTTTGTAGCAAACAAATTATCGTAAGATCGATCCCTTGGTGCACCGAACAAGGGAGAGCTTACATCAAGGGTGAATCCTTTTATCCGTCGATTTTCGTTTCTCCTCTACTAAAGAATCAACGGAAAAATCAACCTTTTTTTATTCGACAAAAAGGGGGAGAAATAGAACCAAACTCATTAATAATTTATAAACCTCTATTTTTATACTAAATGAGTTTAGGTTTTGTCGTCATCAAAAAATGGGAGATTGTTAATACAAATAATGTCTAAAAACGTTATTTATATTTTTTGACCTCTCAATGTTTTGATAATAACAAAACATGAAAATGTTTACAATAAAATTAAACGTTTATAAATTACTAATCATAAAATTCTATTTCTAAGATTAATCACTTAAGGTATGGATAAACAAATCATTAAACATGATTAGTGATCAAGAAAATATTTTTCTTAAACCTTATACTTCTACAAAAATGTTTTTATAAAAACAAAATATTTATTCATTAAAAGAAATGTTTTATTAAAAACATAAAATTTGGAATTCAAATTATCCCTCCAAAATGGAAGGTTCTATAATAGATAGAACCTTCACCACAAAAGGACAAAAAAGGGAGCTGAGTCTAGTGGCGGCCCCCTTATATATAAGGGGTCGACGGGACCGCCACCAGCAACGACTACTTTTTTGTCCCCTATAAATACTGGGCCACCCCATCTGAAAAAACAGAACCTCTTGCCATGAATTTTCTCAGATCAATCTTTCTCTCTTCTTTTCTTCTTTCTAAAACACATATCTTGATCACTAACATTCCTTGATTTTGTTTCAAGTGATTGATTCTTTCTTCCTCTCTTCTTCTTCTTCTAATCAAGTGCAAGAGAAGAACAATCGTATTCTTCTATATACGAATTGTTATCAAGTGATCTCTCTCTTCCTCCTCAATATCACAAATATTCATTACATATATTTTGTGTTGTTGTGTAAATTGGATTGTGTGTAGATCCAAGTGTGTTCATTGTATATTGGTGTAATTTGGATTGTGTGTCAATCCAAGGGTGTATATATCTTGTGAGTGTGTGAAGACTTAGTGAAGTCTTAGATTGGTTCTAGCTAAGATTAGGACTTGACATCTAGCTTAGTGTCGGAAAAGAAAGTAAGCGACGTGTAAACGGTTTTCTTCGCCTAAAGGGAGCTTGTTGACATAGTGAAATCTCAAGTGGAGTACTCGAGGAGTGGAGTAGGAATGAAGAGGTGCTTCGTTGCCGAACCACTATAAATCTCGGTGTCTTGGTTTGATCGTTTCTTTCTCTATCTCTTTATATTGTCATTACTTACTTAGTTAGATAGTTTTGTTGTGATTTATATTGTTGGTTGATTGACATACAACTTGAATCAAATAATTTTCTAAGTAAAGATTTTAAAAACGCCAATTAACCGATAAAACTATTCAACCCCCCCCCCCCCTCTAGTTTTCTACAATCTATGCACACGCGCCACTTTGTAACTGTTCGTGAAGGAATGAATTCATTGTTGTTGTTTAAGACAACGGTGATTCCTCCTTTCTTTGGGACGACATGAATCGGGCTGACCATGGACTATCTAAGATGGGGTAAATTAAACCTGAATCAAGTAACCTGACAATTTCGTTTTTAACCACATCTTGAACTTTTGGATTCAATCACCGCTGAGGTTGAATGACAGGTTTAAAGCTTTCTTCCATTAGGATCTTGTGCGTACAAAATGATGGGCTTAATCCTTTAATGTCTAACATCTTCCAAGCGATTGCTCCCTTGTGTTTTTCTAAAACCTGCAAGAGCGAAACTTTCTCCTTTTTTGTTAATTTGGATGAAATGATTACGAGATGAGTTCTATCACCTTTTAGGTATGCGTATTCGAGATGGGGGGAAGATCTTTCAGTTATGGTTTCTTTTCATCAATTTCATTAGCGCTAGCGGAGCAGAGGTGCTCGTTCCTTGTTTTCTCAGATTCCTGCGTTCCCAGCGACTTCGAATACGCCGTATCTTTTTGTTCAATACGACATATAGGATCATCAGAATCAGTGTATCCTTTCAAATCGGTCTGGATGATGTGTTTTTCTAGGTTTTTAAGCAAAAAAGAGTCAGTCTGATCGTCTTCTATTAATCCCTGGGTTTCTAAGTGTATGGTTTGGTCTAAATCATCAATCCCGTAGCATTCGTCGTCCTCGGTATGAGGTTTCTTTATTTTTTGATCGACGTCAAAGATTACCTCCTCGTCCCCAATCTTAAGAGTTATCTTCTTGTTGAATACATCTATCATAGCTCGTGCGGTTGCTAGGAATGGTCTTCCTAGGATTATCAAAATTTTAGAATCTTCTCGCATATCCAAGATAACGAAGTCGATAGGGAGAACGAACTTATCCACTTTAATGAGTACATTTTCTGCTATTCCACGAGGATATTGAATGGACCTATCCGCAAGTTCTAAGCTCATCCTTGTAGGTTTTGGTTCGTCGAGGCCTAGTTTTTCTTACATTGAATAGGGCATTAGGCTTATACTTGCTCCCAGATCTGCCAAGGCGTTATCAATGTGTAGATCGCCAATAGCACAAGGTATAGTAAAACTTCTTGGGTCTTTTTCCTTGAGTGGAAGTTTGTTTAGCAAGACCGCAAAGCATCTTTCGTTCATTGTTACTGTGCAGGCTTCCTCCAGTCTCATTTTGTTTGACAGCAGACTTTTTAGAAATTTAGCGTACTTTGGCATTTGATCAAGGGCCTCGGTGAATAAAATGTTTAGTTGGAGTTGTCTTAGGTTTTCTAAGAATTTTGGTTCTTGGGCTTCTTCTTTTTCTTTTTTCAACCGATGAGGGAAGGGTATTGGTGATATTTGGGGTTTTGTGGCATGTTCCATGGTCTTTTGAGGTTCAGTTTCAATGGGGGCTTCTTTCTGTGTAATTGGTTTATTATGATTGAGTGTTGGAGGTTTAAGTGTGATGTTATGGTCGTGAGTAGTTTTGGTTGTGGTTTTTCCTCCTCGAGTGGTTACTCCCTTGATTTCACAATTGGTCGTTTGGGCTTTCTCGATTGCTTTTGTCAACTCGTACACCCCGAACCTGAGTTCACTCAATGAATTGTTTCTTTCTTTGAGTAGGAGTTCGTTTGTTTTTTTTAATTCCCTAATAAAGGCGCCTATTTTTTCGTGTTCCCATCTTCCTTCTTCAATGAATTTATTCACCATTTCTTCCATTGTTAACTTCTTTTTGGGACAAGGGAACTGGAATGGATTAAGTAAAGTTCCTGTCATGAAATACATGATTCAAAGTAAGGCAGTTCTAAATTTTAAATCTGCAGAGATGATCAGACCTGCAAGCGATACGCCATATTGCGTAAAGCGGATACGACGTATCTAGATAGAGAGTGGAATACGGCGTTTCTAAAGAATTGATACGCTGTATAACAGAACAGAACATAATACAAAAACAATTAAATATGATAAATTAAACACACAATTAAACTAAACAATTAGCAATCAAAATTAATTAATTAATTTTTACACTAAACAAGTTAAATGTTAAGAACACTAATAAGAATAAAGGTTAACTAATCACTCCTCGGCAGCGGCGCCAAAAACCTGATGTGTCGTCGTGTGGTGTATAATTAGTGAGTATCAAGTTTTACATTTATATTTAGCCGACAAACCTAAAGACAACACTTTAACGGGCAGTGTACCCGGTCAAGATGTAGCTTCGCAGTAAGTAGGGTGTCAAACACTAAGAGTGAGAGTAACCTAATATTCTATCTGTATTTTATTCTGTCTAGATTAGTCTAATTACTTGTTAACCCTATGCTATACATATTTACTAGAGGTAAACGGGGGGGTTTTCAGCCTGAGAGACTGGCATAGGTTTGGTGGTGTCAAAGATTAATTCAAAACACAATAAACACTAAAGCAAATAATCACAAGATAAAGAAGCGGTACAAGCAAAATAATAGAAAACTGTATTAACCATGTTAAATCTGATTACACGCTGGTTTATTTGTTTAGTGCAATGGCTACTTATTTCGAGGCGACATATCATTCATAAGACTTAGGCAGTTCTTCATCCTAAGACCTAGATACGAACAATCTTGTCACGATTAACGCATTCGCATAAAGCATCATATAGTCTAATTATAATCTATCATAGGGAATTAAAGCAGTGGTGATCCTGTTAATACCCTAGCCTATTGGGACTTTACCCACTTATTGCCTGATGTTGTTTTATACACCGGTAGTCCACCACCAAAATCAATACCAATTAATTAAGAACAATATTGGTTGAACAATTATCGGGTCACCTTCCGGTCCAATAAGCTCATAATCAAAGGGTAAGGACAAGGTGTCATTCGTGATCCTATTGGTCCAGGCATACAAAACACAACATAGAGAGCTATCCCGGCATCTAGATTACTGGTTAAGTCTCACTAGACCCAGTTGAATGATAGGTCGCATGTACTAGCACATAAACAAGTATAAGGCGATAAACATAATTAAACAACAACGATAAATTAAGCAAGCCAGATTAAAACAAACCAAACATTATTATCTTTATTAACATGGCAAATACCCGAGGGTATTAGCCCACAATCATTGTCATTTTACAAACGTGATCAAACAATTAGAAATCGAATGATTAAGAAAGTAAGAATTACACGATGTCTTCTATGGAATTATGCTTGGTGCTTGACCTTGGCTTCTTCTAATATCTTAGAAAATTCGTCTTCAGAGTGTATGGTATAGAGAATATAATTTTTGCACACTGAAACTCGTTTTTGAGCCTCGTATTTATAGAGTCTGAAAACAGCCTGGATACGTCGTATGGAAAGAGTGGCATACGGCGTATAGGGTTAATTTCCTTGGAGTCTGCGATAAGATCAAATCAATCAGGATTAATTACCATCAATCATATTAAATGCGTATCTTTGACTGATGACCAGCTGTGCATACGGCGTATAGGTGAGTAGTGGATACGCCGGATCGGGAATTGATCATTACGCGTTTTCTTGTGATGAGCTGGCGCGGATACGCCGTATCTTCTTTGCTGGATACGACGTATAGTAACAGATAACAACATTCTTCAAATGTCTTCGTTTTAGTTCCAGAATTGCGCCTTTTAGCATTGTCTTCACAAGTTACTCCATAATTACTTCAATAATAAACTTTAAGCAATTAAGTACCAATATCTTGCAATAATTATATCAAAGTGGGTAAAATGTATGGGATAAATGATGGTAAAATGTGACGTTATTTGATGATATCAGAAGGGATTTAAACTAAGAATCGCAAAAACCAAAGTAACTTTATTTATTTAACAATTATATAACATTTATTAAGCTCGTGGGAGAAAAAAGCCACAATTAACCTTAATGAGCTCTAAAGAGATCCAACTACTCCACGCTTAGCATCTAACTTATATTCAACTCTATCATTTTTCGTCCTTTGCAAAATTTTAAAGTTTAGCAAACGCTTAGTCTCGAAAGCTAAGGGAAAAGCTAGAGTTTAAAACTTGGTCAAGTCAAAATATCCTAAGTTCTACGGGCCTACTCATTTCTATATTTTTATATTTTCATTTTTTTAACAAAATAAAACAAAAACTAAGGTCAAAACGGGGTTGCAAGGGACACAGCAGGGCACAAGTATGATCACATTTCGATAGAAATCCCCCCCCCCTCTACACTTAGAACCAAACATTAGCCTTAATGTTCAAAAATGTCAGGTGCCACCCCCACACTTAAGGACGAAAAAGGTAAATGCTAGTAATTCTAAGTGTGAAAGGGGAAACACACTAATATACATTTTCAGGATTGAGGATTCCTAAATAAACAGAAGATCAAAGACAGGGTGATTGGAAGAATGAAAACAAGCACGGGTCTTCACGATCTTAAGAAATCTTGTAAGCAAAAACGGCACCACAAACCATAGAAAGAAGCACGCCCCCACACTTGGGCTATAAAATCACACACTCAATTATTATTATTACTAAACTAATATAATATTATTACTACTAAGATAAGCATGGGTTACCACCCACGAGGCACTTTTTTTTTAACGAGTCACTCGCTTGACTCCCCCCCGAATTAATTTGTTGATGGGGGATAGAAATGGAGATACATGGCATCTAAAGAAGAGACGTCCCCTCCATAATAAAAACAGAAGAAGGGAAATATCGTCATCGGGCTTTCAAAAATATTTAGATAAACATTAAGGACTTTGAAAGCATCAAAGCTCCGATGAGGTATTCCTAGAGAAAGAGGGTGAACTCCTTTTAAAATGAGAATCCCGAGATTAAAAACCTTGTCCTCATTTTTAGAAAAATGAGAGTAAAGTCTCAGTCACATTGGATTCCAAGAAGAAAAGGGGATCACGATCAGAAGAATGATCAGAAGAGTGAGATAGAAGGTTACTTTCCTCAAGAGTTAAGCTCTTATCTGGTGTTACCTATGTGACAATTTGAGTGCTACCATGAACGAGTATGCCTGGATTGAAAACTTTGTCCTTATTTCCAGAAGGAAATAATGGCAAAGTATCAATCTTAGGTAACTCCTTATGGAGAGTCGAGTCATAATCGAGTAACTAAGGAAGTAACATAGTCGATTCAGAAGATTCAAGTTCATCAATTAAACTCTTTATGTTAGAATCCTTAGATTTATCATTTTCAGAAGGAGTGTCATTATAAGAGTCACCATACAAAAGCTTTTTCCATTCATCATTATCAGACTTAAGGTCAAAATGATCATCATCGGCATCTCCTTGTGGAGGTGAGTAAACGAGAGCAGGTTTGTCGGTGAACCTCTCGAGAATGGGATCAATAATCTTAATATCATACTTAGGCGAAGACTCAGTCGATGGATCTCGGTTTAGCAAATATTCAATTTCTCTAAGATCAGCTTCAGGATAAAAGTTATCATCTTAATTTCCCGGTGGAAATGGGTCAAGAAGAGCGATTTCATCGGCGAACTCCTCAAGAAGAGAATTGTTAGTCTCAAAAGGTATGAGACTAGGAAAAGAATCAGAAATAGGAGTGGTACTGCCACTCGAGGGATGGTTTGATTTCTTAAATTTTAACACTTTGAGGAAACGGTCCTCGCATGTGATGTCAATGAAATTAATCATATTAATTGAATCATTTCCATGCTTATAAGGATGTTTTGAAGTGCTATGAGCATGAAAGATCAATTTTTTATCACCGTCTCTCAAAATAAGCTCTTCTCCGTGTACATCGACTAAAGCACGAGCCGTCCTTAGGAAAGGTCTCCCTAAAATAAGGGGAACACGAGGATTAACATCGTAGTCAACGACGACGAAGTCAGCCGAGAATGTAAACTTACCTACTTGTACGAAGACATCCTCGGCTATACCGGTTGGATAAGCGAGAGAACGGTTTGCAAGCTCGAGGGTCATACGAATAGGAACTAGTTCAGGAAGCATTAATGCTTTCCATACATAGAGTGGTATGAGGTTAATGTTGGCGCCTAAGTCAGCTAATGCTATGCATTTCTCAAGCTCCTGAAAGTCACATGGAATGAGAAATTTCCTAGGGTCTCCAAGCTTCTCGGGAAGCTTCTTGAGGAGGACCACTTAGCAATTCTCAGTCAGATAAGTGTGTGCCAATCCTAATAGTTTCTCCTTATCGGAAAGGAGATCTTTTAACATTTTATGGTACTTAGGCATAAGAGCTAAAGCTTCGACAAGACTGATATTGAAATGAAGTTTCTTAAACATTTGAAAGAATTTATAGACTTGAATATCAGACTTGTCTTGAAGCTTCTCCTTATTCAACCTTGAGGGATAAGGAATTTGAGGTTGATGAGGGTTCCGCGTAGGAAGCTCAGAAGAAGAAGAAGTAAGAGAAGGAGGAATCTTAGAAGGTCTAGAAGAGGGAGACGACTGAACTACCGGAGGTGGGACTTTAGTGGTACTCTCGGTGTGTACATGGTCCATGATCGTCTTTGGGTCTCGTTCCACCTCCTTAGAAGAAGAAGAAAGAGGAGGAAGTGAAACAGAGGGTCCAGCTAAAACATTACCACTTTGTGTGGTAATTTCTTTAGTCTCCTCTCGAGGGTTAGGTATTGTGTTGCTAGGCAATGCACCCTGAGGTCTTTCCTAAAGAGTCTTATGCATTTCACTCATCAGATTTATCATTTGGGTATTTTGGGTTTTCAAATATTGTATTTGTTGGTCATTGTGATTTTTCATTTTTTTCATTTTAGTCTCAGTCGATATCATATGTTGTTGCATCATTTCTTCCAAAGGTGATTCATTCGGCTGAGCTTGATTGAAAAATTGACCATGGTTTTGATTAATTCCTTGATTTTGATTGTAATTATTACCCTGGTTAAAATTTTGACCTCTGTTCTGGTTATTCCCTTGACCTTGATTAAATCTGTTTTGATTATTTTGAAAATGCTAATTATTACCCTGATTTTGATTACTTGGTGGGTTAAAATCGGGTGGTCCGAGGAAATTATTAGAACGATAGCTAAGCAGATCACGGTTACCTTGGGGTTGGTATGTATTACCCCCCGCCTTATAGGTCCCTGATGTAGCATATACGTCCTGAGTGTAGCCACCGGCGGCTTGACACTCATAATAAGCATATGTGGACCACCACAAGTTTCACAGCTCGGAGACACAGAATTAACTTGCTGATTTGAACGGTACATCTGAAGCATATCTTTTCTCATTTCGATCATCTGCTGGGCAAGAGCTTTAATCTCGAAGGAAAAAGTGGTAGAACTGGATGACTCACCCCTATGAGCTGATGTATCCCAGTCATTGTGGTGGGCGGTCATATTATCGATAAGATGATAGCACTCTTCGGGTTACCTTTTCATAAAAGTCCCCCCAGCTGCAGCATTGATCGTGTCACGGTGCCTTAATGTTAACCCGTTATAGAACGTTTCTATTTGAGTAACGGGTAACATGTTATGGTTTGGACACCGGTCGATCGAAAGCTTATATCATTCCCAAGCTTCAAACAATGATTAATCCGGAAGCTGGCGAAAATTGCTAATATCGTTCCTTAGCTTCGTCACCATAGAAGGAGGGAAATATTTCGAAAGAAATTTAGAGGCCATCTCTTGAAACGTATGGATCGAATTTTTTGGAAGACGATCAAACCATGTTGTGGCATGATGCATCAGCGAGTATGGAAAGAGGTATAAGCGAAGGGCGTCATCGGTGACCCCGTTCTGCTTCATACTTTGGGTGATAGTCAAGAACTTATCGAGATGCTTGTTTGCATCATCACCCGGAAGCCCGTGAAATTGACAACTATTCTGAACTTGCTGAATCATATGATTCTTCAGTCCGAAGTCAGTCGCCTGAATGTTAACGGGAGCGATCGGTCCGCCCCGTCCATTCATTGTAGGCTGGCACAGCTCCTCCATTGTACGTAAATCAGGAGCTGGCATATGAAGATTAGGTCCCGGTGGACCATTATGATTTTGAGGAGGGGGTCCCGCAGGAGGCGGCCCCTGAACGTTGTTCGGATTCATGTTTACTTCTTCGAAATCGAGTAAACGAGACGGATCTCCAAGATTTCTCCGACTATGTCGAATAACACTCTCGGGATCGGAGAAAGGAGGGATAAGATTAGAAGAAGAAGAACGAGTGCTCATGCACTAAAATAAAATATAAATGAAAAATATTTTTGGATTTTTATTTATAAAAATTAAAAAAATATATTTGGTATTTTTTAATAGGATATATATAATAAGAAAGAAAATATTTTTTGGATTTTTTATAAGTATAGAATAATAGAAAATATTTTTTGGCTTTTATATATTTGTACGAAAATAAACTTTCAAGACGAAAGGATCTTCAAGGCACTAACTTCAAACACCACGTGTAAATCGTACACCTCTCTCCGGAAAAGTAATAGTTTATCCTCCGGATGTCGTGTCCCAACGAGATATGAATTTGAAATCCATGAAAGTATTTTGTTTGATGCTCGAATATCAAATATTTTTGGTTTTGATTTTAAAACTAAAGATATCGATAAACTAGATTAAACTAATTAACAAGCAAGCTAATAAGATAAAAGATATATAAAGAAAAATATGATTGTCAAGTAAAAGTGATTAGATTCTTAAGTGTGAAATTTTAGATCTTAATGATGAACTAATTTCCGTCTAATAAATCGATTCCTCAAAACGTTGGCTTAATATTGAAAGCAACTTTTTATCGAGAAATTAATTACTAATATAATGCCTACTTAATCTTACGGCCTTTGCCCGTTCGACTAAATAAAACACTAAACTAAATAATTTTTGCAAATTATTAATCACTAATCACTTATTAAATTCCATACTTAATTCACTAAATACCAATTTACTTAATAAGTATAAAATAAACTACTCGCTACGCATAATGATCAAATAAGCAAAGCAAAACATTTTATACTAAGCTACACTAATAAATTGAAAAAGGATAGAAAATTAGACCGAATTGAAGAGCCGCAAATAAACGATAACCACCCGATTTAATAAGCTAAAGAAAATAATCAAATTCTTTCTAGCTTATTAAATCCTTAAGCTTTGCGCCTCATGAGTTGACCGGTACCAAAAGCAAAACATAAACCAGAAACTGTTAACAGTAAACAGTTATAAGTAATACTCTTAACAATTTGCAACATACGCAGTGCTAGCAATCTAAACGTAATCCCAATACTATAAACCAAACGAAGCCCAAGATTAACTTCTAAGAACCTAACGCAGCCCAAATTAACTTGGCCCAACAGATAAACTCTATAAACCTAACGCAGCCTACTAGTCCAAACGAGGCCCAAAGCTTTATACAAACCAAACGTAAGGATTTTAGAACAAGCTTAAACAATTTTGCAAACTAGTAACTAAATAAGCTAATCTCCATAAGCTGGAACTTATCCAATAAGCTAAACCGAATAAGCCATAACAACTTCAAACCACACGAAAAACTTAATCGAATAAGCACTAGATTCAACAAGTTTAAAATGCACAAGCAATTCAAAAATGAGACTAATATTAAATAAGCAATACAATTAAGCAAACAAGAATTAATAAGCACTACAACTATAAAGGCTAAACTAGAGAACGAATTCAAACAAGAGTAATAAGCTACTACTTAAGACAATAAGCACTTTTATAATACGAATCTAAATGAACCTAAGCTATTCGAAATCTAAACCAAATAACCAGCAATAATTACTTTTAAGCAAACCAAAACATCAACTAGGAATTTAAATAAGCTAAAAGCACTTAAACTACTTAATTTTCAACTCGAATAAGCAAATAAACTATAATGAAACTAATCTAAACACTATAAGCTCAAATGAATTCAAATAAGCTATTTAGAAGCTTATTAAATCAAATAATAAGAGCTTTTAAAACACTAGAAAAACTTAAACATGAAAATAAGCTATATCCAAGGTTATTCTAGCTTATTACATGCGAAAATGCTTAAAAATATATAAGATGAAATCGAATAAGCTTACAAGAGCTTATAGGATTAGATCTACAAGCTTTTAAGAAGTTTTGAAAGAATAAGCTCAGAAAATAAGCTGACAAAAGTAGCTTATTGGATGATAAGCTTTTCGAGTATATTAAAAGAAACACAATAAGCTAAAATAAACTTTCATTTCACAAATAATAAGCACTTATAATATTCGAATAAGCTGATAATAGCTTTTACAATAAGCTAAAACATTCAAATAAGCTAAACTACAACTAGAGAAAAACTAAAAAAAACTAAATTCCTAATGTTAGAAAATGAAGGGAGCGGGGTGATTAAATAGCCAAGTGGGGGTAGTTTTGTAAATTTCGTATCATTACATGATTATTCAACCAATCATTTGCCTTGGAATGAGCTCCCTTGTATTGCCAGTGAAATTCAGTAGATCCAGATGGTCAAATGTTGCCACGTGTCCCAAAAGGTGGCTTACCTCGTACGCATTAACTTGTCACCATTTGATCACTTTTACTGAATGAAAATTGAGAATCGAGAATTATAACTTTGCCTGAACACGTGTCATCAAACTATTCGCCCATTTCGAGTTAGTGCTAGGTCACGTGAGGTGGTGGATTTAATTTAGCCGCATGTGACGGTGACTTCATCTTCACTACTCAAATCAGATTTTATCATTCTTTTGGGCTTTTATTGTTGGGCCTTGTATTGAGTTGGGCTGGTCCGGCCCATTAAGTGGGTTACGGGCTGGCCCAAAAAATCCGAGGGTACCGTTGGACTCGTAATCTCGCGCTCTTTCCAATGGCATGCTTGGAGAATTTTCACGACTTTGTCTTGATTTTGAATATTAAGCACTCTTGATCGAAACGAACCCGAAAATACCCGTTTTTGCTTTGTTTTCAATCCTTTTACCTGCAAGACATAAAAAATACCAAACAAGCATATTTGCAAGATAATTATCCCTATTTTAGTATTTTTAGTCTAATTTATAATGTTTTACGAGGTATGAATGATGTGTGTTTAAGCACACATCAGTCATATGCTCTTTTGTATTGCTACCTCCACACACTACAATCTTGCTTACTTCATTGCTAAACGAATGGAGTTTGTCACCAAACATGCTTGGTTAATCCTACCCTATGGTATGTTATTAACTCGCATGTTTAACCATGTCATATTTGAAAACCCTGAGTTGTCAAATCCTCTTTATGTCTTGTACGATCGTGTCATGTATCCTCTTGCCGCTCAACAAGAGCGAAAGACTCGAAAGGATTATAGTACTAGAAGAGGTCGGTCTTCTACTTCTTCCTTATTCGCCTTTGGTCAACCATCCTCCTCTCATCCTAACGATGATGATAATGATGGAAATGACGAAGGGACCTCACGTGTAAGCACTCCTTCCCCCACTCTTTTTGTTAATTCATTAACAAATGAGGTTCCTCGAGTCTTTAAAAACCCACCCAATATTGACCCAGACATGGAACCATTCTACACTCATCAAACCAAAATCCTAAATCGTCAAGTTCAATTGCGAGATGATTGATAACGCTCAAATTATACATGTTTCTATACGCATTATCTATTCTTTTACGTATATTTATTGGTTAAATATAAGAACTTTTGGTATAGAATCGAGTATATTTGCTATTGTAGGTTTTAAATACGTGTCGTGGAAAAAAACGGAAGAATACACTAAGATTTGAAGCTTAAATGAAGAAATAACTAAAAATAAAGATCTCCCCGACACCTGTTCGCTGTTTTGGTCATAACTCGGTCATACGAACTCCGTTTGACGCGATTTTGGCGGCTATGCGAAGAGAATTCAATTATCTATAACTTTAAAAAATACAAATGCTGAAAACGCCCCAAATTGCAACGGTTTTTCCAAAAGTGCGGTGCACTTTTGAGTCGATGGAAAAATTAAAGGCAATTAAATGAAGACATCATTAACACCCGAAGTGTGATGCACAAAATAAAAAATGCGGCGCACTTTGACCCCCGAACAGCCTATAAATACCCTCCTTGGCTCTCTTATTTCAAATATCTCCCAAACAATCTTATATCTTACACACACACATTCATTAGAGCCTATGGAGAAGAGGAAGGAGCGGTGAGGATCCTTGGAACCAATGATCCAAACACCCCTTTAATCCGCCACTTACCACCATTTCACCACTATACTACCACCACCATAGCCATGAATTTCTAGAGTTATAACACCATATCTAGCCTACATATCATCCATTTCCAGAATCTAAACACTTCTCACTTTGATTCTTAGAGGATTCATACCAAATTCTCCTCAAATCACTACCATAAACCTTGTTACCAAACACTCCATTTAGTGACACGTTGTTGAATTTCTAGAAGTTAGGTGACATATTTCTGGTTATCTCAGTAGCATTTGGTTGTTGGTTGATCATGAAATTGTTAGTTTTGGGTAGGTGGTTATGTTAGTCGAAATATTGGTATTGGTACTTTGTTCTAATATGTGAAACATTATATGATATTTGGATGATTTTGATATGACTTATGAATATACATGCTTATGAATTTTATGTTATCTTGCTTGGATCCTTGTTTATCTTTTGGTATATCATTGCAATTGAAATAGGCCGAAAGGGTTAATTGTCTTGATGTATTTTGAACCGTTTGTCTATGGCGTGTCAATATCATACTTGTGAGAATTGTGTGGTAAATTGATAAACAACCTAAGTAGAATGATGTTTAAGATCGTCCCTTATGTTGACTGACCGGGTTGGGAAGAATTCATATATATGCATATTTGATATAAATCATTCTTAATGCACTCGTGATGATGTAGTATATAGGCTGAAAGGATTCTATGTTATCATTGGTAGATATGCTTGTTATTATGATTACCCATCATATATGACTTGTATATTTTGTTTATATAAATTCTTGCTCTATCTCTATCTATTATGTTATGTGGATCATGCCTTGTTTCTTGCTTGCTTTATACACACGTTTTGGCTTTATGATCCGTTACAATCATTTAGCTTTGTTACTTGATAAACAATATGTGAATTGCTACAAATCCTGTGGATCGGCCTGGACTTACATAATACTATATTACACTCGAATAGGGTATACTTTCCCGAATGTTGTGTTTTTAGTCAAGTTTTTGGCGCCGTTGCCGGGGATTTGTTTAGTTGTTTGCAGATTGTTTGCTTGTTCTTGTGCATCTTACGTGTGTTTCGTGTTCTAAATCCCTTAAAATCTGTTAAAATTGTCTTCTGTTGCTACAAATACGCCGCACTTTTGTTGAAGTGCGTCGCACTTGCACTGTTGACGTTTGTTATTTTGCAGGTTTATACCCAAAGTGCATCGGTTTCACACCAAAACTGTCGTACTTGTCTTGTGACCTTGTCCATCTCGTGACTGATTAAAATCCAATTTTATAAACTCGCCGTACTTTTTTTTGGCAAACGGAACCCAAAATTCGTTTTTCCCCAGAAAGTACGCCGCACTTACACCAAGTACGACGCACTTTTTCTAGAATTTTCACCTGATGAATCTGATTTAAAACCAAAACCAAAACCCCTAAATTGCTAGTCCTAGGTATGTGATCATTTAAAATCCCATTTTATCTGATCATACGCCTTTGTAATTTTGTGAATATTTAGTTGCCATTCAAAAAAAGGAATTTTATTTCTAAATTTTTTTTGCCTTATTTTGCTTTCTGGCATTTTCTTATTCATATAATAAAGCCATGATTTATGTTTATTAGTTTTGTTTTATTTCTTGCATTGCATCTGTAAAAAAAGAAATTTTAGAAAATTTGCAGAAAGTACGCCGCACTTCTTTCTAAGTGCGCTGCACTTTGCTCCTGCATATAAAAAAATCAGTTTTGTATAAAAATAATAATCATATACAATTTCTTTTTGTTTTATCAACTGTGAGTATTTGTAATTTGTTTTTTTATTTGTTTTTGCATGCTTGTTTGTTTGTGTGTGTTTGCTTGCGTAATTTTTTTTGTCAAAACTATAAAATCTTAAAAAAAAGAGTTTCGTATTTCCTTTTGTTTAGTTGGTTTGTTTGTGTTTGTCTATTTTGAGTTTGCATGTGTTTGTATTTGTGATATTAAATAATAAGTAAAAAAAATCTAAAAATATGTTTTCTGTCATGATAAAACCGCCGCACATTTGTTTGTGTGCGGTGTACTTGTATCAATTTTGCCGCATTCATATCTTTAAATATTTGAAAAATTATAAAAAATTATTATGTGTTTAATTTGTATTTGTCTTTAAACCAAGACTCATATATATAAAATAAAATAAAAACTAAAAATCCAAAAAGATTTTATGCGTGCTTGTTTTTAGTCAATTGTGTATAAATAAAAAATTTTGAAAAAAAAATATATAAAATATATAAAAAATGTTTTGAACTTTGTGGGTGTGTTCGCTGGAAACCCTCACGAGACTATAACTCGTCCACTCGGGACACCGAAGGGTTTAAAGGCTTGTGCATACGCTAAATGCAACCATGGTGCCTACGAAAGTGCGCTTTTGTATTTTACAGTTTTCGTAGTTTTGTTTGCTAATTAAATAAATAAGTGGAGCTTGGATGGTGGTGATGCTTATCACTTGGGGATGTGATATATTTGGATCTGTATATTACATGTGGTAGAATACACATGCTTGGCGTTTCGTTTAACGCCGTATATTTCAGAATTCAACTGAGCACTTATGAGCCCTAGGAAGTCTCGTTTCTCTTATATTTATTTTCCCCACTTGTCCTACTTTTAAGTTGTTTTCTAATTACGCATAATGCTCAACTTAAGTGTAGGGGAAAATAAATTGAAAAAATAAGACTCATTTTTTATAGAAAGCTTTTATTCGCCCTCGGTAATCTATAAATCTAAATTTATTTAAGTTCTTTTGCCACTTAGGTTAATATATTAGAATAAAACTTAGTAAAAATAATAAATAAAGTTTTTGAAACCAGAGATGTGTCCTGATTGATAAAACAGAACCGACTCGGGATTGATGACATTACTTGCACATTTATACCAATCACCCAAAAAATGTAAGGTTTAGATCTTAAGAATTCAGGTATTCATCTTTGATACCTAAGATGATTTTTGCCTTTAGCTGTCTCGAGTTAAGGTTCGAATGCAACTGCAAGTGTCTCATCCGTCGTTACGGCTGTGTATTTGTAGTTTGTCGCCTTTTCTAGAGCATTGATATCGGTTTAAAAATTGTATGAGTGTGCTGGTGATTTATTGATTCTAGAACTTGTGCTTGAAATCATTACGAGACCGTAGTGAGATTACGTTCGCGTGATAGAGGTATTTTTATGTGATAAAGAGGCAGATCTAGGATTTAACCCAAATGGCCATTCCATGTCATATTATTTATTCTTTTAAGCTAATTACACTAATTAGCTAACCACCCAAATAAAACCCGTTTGCTAGCACTCATCTTTAGTGCTAGATACCCTTAGTTTAACCCACTGAGTCATTCTATTCATTTTTCTCATCTAATAAAATAAAATAAAAATACAATAATATATAACCCTTAGCCTAGCCTTACCCTTTATCGAAAGTCTCTTCGATTGGTTGCTAGTTGCTCGGTTTGATTGGATTATTTTTGCTTATAGTTTGTTCTCACTTTGCTATAAGTGTTGTGCCATTTCAACCAAGATGAAGATGCGCAGCTTCGTGTTTCATATTTTTTTGTCGTGTATGCTTATACTAAGTGTGGGGGAATTGTTAGTTCTTGTAAAAAAATGAAATGAAAAAAAAGAGTGATGAAAAAAAAAATTGAAAAAAAGTGAAGTATGAATAAAATCTGAGATGAAGTATATTGTTTGTACGAGTTTGAGGATTGAGATGTTCGGGAACCTCTCGGGTTTGTGGATAGTCGTAACTAACAACATGGGTTTCTTGGACTTGTCGACATGTATATTATAAAATCAATTCTAGTATATATTTCTCATGCCTTATCCACACCCTTATTAACCCTTAGCATGTATGTTACAACCCGAATAAAAGTCCTCTTTTGATATTTATACCTGGTGCTTACGCCTTGTCGGTGCAGTTTTGTTTCTTGTACAAGCCTATGGTATGAAATGAATCATGTCTGAGCAATTGAGTGTGATTTCCCTTTTACCCTCTATTACATCATATACGAGTGTTTGAGTGAATTATACTTTCCTTATTAGTGAGGTGCTTAGTCATGTTAATACAACTTGGAGATCGTTAGGTATTGTCAAACATCTCTGTTTTCACATATTTTAAAATCCAAAAATATTTTTCAAAATTCTAATATTGTTTTGTCAAGCTTATTATTTTTCCTTATTTTGCTTGAGGAAAAGCAAACTCTTAAGTGTGGGGGGTGTTTGCTCATTTTGCACTTATTTATTAAAAAAAACCAAAAATATTTTTGATAATTTCACACCCAATAAAAAAATTTAATAAAAGAAAAATAATAATAATAATAATAATAAAATTTTAGAAAAATTTAAAAGAAAAAAAAAAATATATATATATATATATATATATATATATATATAATTTTCATGTCTTGTTATGTAGGAACCTTGTTTTTAAATTTCTTTTCTTGGATTTGCTTGAGGGCAAGCAAAGTTTTAAGTGTGGGGGATTTTATAACGCTCAAATTATACATGTTTCTATACGCGTTATCTATGCTTTTATGTATATTTATTGGTTAAATATAAGAACTTTTGGTATAGAATCAAGTATATTTACTATTGTAGGTTCTAAGTACGTGTCGTGGAAGAAAACGGAAGAATACACGATGATTTGAAGCATAAATGAAGAAATAACTAAAGATAAGAATCTCCCGACACCTGTTTACTGTTTTGGTCATAACTCGGTCATACGAACTCCGTTTGACGCGATTCTGGCAGCTACGCGAAGAGAATTCAATTATCTACAACCATTAAAAAAACAAGTGCTGAAAACGCCATAAAGTGCGACGGTTTTACCAAAAGTGCGGCGCACTTTTGAGTCGGTGGAAAAATTAAAGGCAATTAAATGAAGACATCATTAACACCCGAAGTGCGGTGCACAAAATAAAAAGTGTGGCGCACTTTAACCCCCGAACAACCTATAAATACCCTCCTTGGCTCTCTCATTTCAAATATCTCTCACACAATTTTATATCTTACACACACACATTCATTAGAGCCTTTGGAGAAAAGGAAGGAGTGGTGAGGATCCTTGGATCCAATGATCCAAACACCCCTTTAATCCGCCACTTACCACCATTTCACCACCATACTACCATCACAAACCACCACCATACCCACGAATTTCCAGAGTTCTAACACCATATCTAGCCTACATATCATCCATTTCCAAAATCTAAACACTTCTCACTTTGATTCTTAGAGGATTCACACCAAATTCTCCTAAAATCACTACCATAAACCTTGTTACCAAACACTCCATTTAGTGACACGTTGTTGAATTTCCAGTTGTTAGGTGACATATTTTTGGTTATCTCAGTAGCATTTGGTTGTTGGTTGATCATGGAATTGTTAGTTTTGGATTGGTGGTTATATTAGTTGAAATATTGGTATTGGTACTTTGTTCCAATATGTGAAATATTATATGATATTTGGATGATTTTGCTATGACTTATGAATATACATGCTTATGAATTCAATGTTATCTTGCTTGGATCCTTGTTTATCTTTTGGAATATCATTGCAATTGAAATAGGTCGAAAAGGTTAATTGTCTTGATGTATTTTGACCCGTTTGTCTATGGCGTATCAATATCATACTTGTGAGAATTATGTGGTAAATTGATTAACAACCTAAGTAGAATGATGTTTAAGACCCTTCCTTATGTTGACCGACCGGGTTGGGAGGAATTCATATATATGCATATTTGATATAAACCATTCTTAATGCACTCGTGATGATGTAGTATATAGGCTGAAAGGATTCTATGTTATCATTGGTAGATATGCTTGTTATTATGATTACCCGTCATATATGACTTGTATGATTTGTTTATATAAAGTCTTGCTCTATCTCTATCTATTATGTTACGTGGATCATGCCTTATTTATTGCTTGCTTTATACACATATTTTAGCTTGATGATCCGTGACAATCATTTAGCTTTTTTACTTGATAAATAATCTGTTAATTGCTATAAATCCCGTTGATCGACCTGGACTTACCTAATACTATATTACACTCGAATAGATACTTGCATGAATGTTGTGTTTTTAGTCAAAATCAGTATTTCTAGTTATTATAAATTTAAAGCTTGTAAAAACACACATCAATGATCATCGTGGTGGAATATTGTCAATCGGGAAGGATATTAAGAACCTATTGAAGAAGAAGAAGAAGTGAGCAATTTGGACCATTGCTATAAGACAATATATGTACTACATTATTATGTTTGTTTGGCGCACTTGCTTTTACTATCTAATTCTTTTTTGTACTTTAACTTATGTTATTTGTAGGATTTTAAGAAATTAGTTCGGGCAATGTATCTTTTCCATTGATTATCGTTTCATCATTTTATAATCCTAAACTAATTTGCATGCCTCTAACACAATGTTATTTATTAATCTTATGATTTTATGCATGCTTATTTGTTTCATAGTCATATGCCTATAATTAATTCCCAAATAGTATAGTTAGCTTTTGAATTTGAAAGTCTAGGAAGTAATAGATGATTCTTGAAGAAATAGATTTGCCTGCAAAAGAATTTCTAGGATAGCATGATTCTTCACAGGATTAAAGGTTTAGAAACCTGGGAAAAATCTTTGTTTTTTCCAGAAAACGACCCCCATAAATATTGGACGGCCCCTATATATATCTGGGACCGCCAGTATGTTTATGGGACCACCATCAGGCATCACGAGATTTTTATTGTGTCTCTTCTTATTTTATATGCAGTTGACTATCCACTCTATAACTCTGCTACTTTCCTGCATTTTGTTAAACACTTTTTGGAATCAAAATTTCACCTTCCCATGCCTTACTTCTTTAATCCACTACCTCCAAAATAAATAGTCATCACCTTCACCATCTTCATAATCATCTTCCTCACTTCTCTTATACATTAATGGCATCCATACAAGCCTCTTCTTCTAACCCCTCTAAGAAAATCAAACTCACCATTATTCTACCAAGAAAACTCTTTGTGAACTTATCTAGTGAAGAAGATGCCACTACCACACCTTCTCCCATAACAAAATCCTCCTCTCCATCTCCACCAAATGCACTATCAAAAACTCCATCAACCAAAGATCCATCATCTACCTTTGGCACTACCTCTTCCTTATTTGAGTCAAAACCTCAATCTTCACCTCCCACCTCTAATGACACACCCTCTCTTCAACCACCCAATCCCTTTCTTGATGATATCATGGATGTTCCTCCAAGACCTTCAAACCTAATTCTACTCCAAAGTCATCCCTCTTTAGATATCATTCTATCCTTATCACCAATTACTCTTCTTGATCACATTCTTGATACTCTTTCACCACCCTTACCACAACCACCACCTCAACCACCTCTCTTGGGTCATCCCATTTACTTCAATACATTTGACTATCATGAGGTCAATTATCTTTGTTATTTTCACAACCGAAATCTCATTTTCTCTCTTAGGGATGAGATGAACTTATTGTTTGCTCACCTTGAGTATCTTCTTACCTCCGCCATTGCCTCGCCCTCTCCACCTCATCCTTAAAACATCTCTAATTCTTCTAAATAATGTTTTAACCAACCTTTTGCTCAAAGCCATTATCTATGACTCAAAAATCATCTAGGATTTCTGAAGTATTAATACCAATAGGATAGTAGTGTTTAATCATAGTATATCTAAATATTGTAAGAAATTCATATTATCATGCATAAACTTACTTCATGTATGAAGTTGTCATGTTACGCATGCCTGAATTTTATCTATTATGAATGAATTTCTTCTATTATTATAGGTGAAATAAATGCATTATATTTTACATGGCTATCTTTTCTTTATCTTCATTATTAGCCTGAATATATTGGTCGTAATCTTGCTACTCGTTAGAAATATTTTCATGCACTTGTATTTTTAACTCGGTTTTGTAGCAAAACATCATAAGCTCGATCCCTTGGTGCCCCAAACGAGGGGGAGTATACATCAAGGGGGGTCTTAGCATCGTCGGATTCTTTATCTCTATATCTCGACGATAAACCTTTTTGGATTCGACAAAAAGGGGGAGAAATGGATTAAAACTCACTAATAACTTAAAAAATTTATTTTTATACAAAATGAGTTTATATTTTGTCATCATCAAAAGGAAGAGATTGTTAATACAAATAATGCCTAATAACGTTATTTATATTTTTTGACACCGCTACGTTTTGAAGATGACAAAATAAAAAAACAATCACGATAAAAATAAACGTTTACATGTTATTAATCGTAAACTTCTATTTCGACATAAATCATTTAAAGTATGGATAAACAAATCATTAAATTGAATTAGTGATCAATAAAAATAATTCTTGTTAATAAAAATAATGTCTAAAAACGTTATTTATATTTTTTGATCTCTCGATGTTTTGAAAATAACAAATTGTAAAAACGTTTACAATAAAAATAAAGGTTTACAATTTATTAATCGTAAATTTCCATTTCTAATGTAAATCCCAGATATATATCTGGGACTGCCGGGACCGCCTGCATTAGCCATTGGATTTTCCAGGCTATAAATACTACACTATTCCCAGCTGAAAAACAGACTTGTTTGCACGAATTTTTCATTCTTCTTTCTCTCTCTAAAAACCTTCTTTCTCACACTAAATATCTTGATCACTAACATTGTTTGATCTTGTTTTAAGTGATCCAAAATCTTCTTTCTCATCTATTCTCTCCTCTCTATCAAGGGCAAGAGAAGAACATTCGTATTCGCTAAGAAACGAATTGTTGTAGTCTAGTGATTTCTTTTTTCTTCTTCTAAGAATCAAATCTCTATTTTAATTATCTTGTATGATTGTGTAAATCAGATAATGTATAATTTCGATAATGTAGATCTTGTGATTGTGTATTACTTGTGAAGTGGTAGATTGGTTCTAGCTAAGATTAGGAATAAACATTTAGCTTAGTGTCGGAAAACAACGTAAGCGAAGTGTAAACGGTTTTCTTCGCCTAAAAAGAGCTTGTTGACATAGTGAAATCTCGAGTAGGATACTCGGGGAGTGAAGTAGGGCGAAGAGGAGCTTCGTAGCCGAACCACTATAAATTTTGGTTTCTTGGTTTGATTGTTCCTTCCCTCATCTCTTTATATTGTTGTGATTCTTACTTATTGTTTTTTTAGTTATTGCTAGTAGATATATATATATTGTAAGTTCATATTGTTGGTTGGTTGAACATATACTCAGATCTAACAATTTTAGAAGTAAAATTTTAAAACGCTAATTAACCTGTAAACTATTCAACCACTCCCCCTTTTAGTTTTCACAACTGGTATCAGAGCCAGGTTACTCAAGATTTTTAAAATATACTTGTTAATAATAAGAAACACTAACTAAGGAGATTCGGAGGTCGGGAAGGATGAAACAAATAAGTAGCCATACTATTATGAGATGAGAGAAAAGGGAAAGATATGTATGTGATAGAAGAGAGAAACACACACACACCTTATGTGAAATATTACAAAATGAATCATCACCCCTCCATGGAAGTATAGAGGGGGTATTTATATTCCTAGTGACACATAACTATCTTAACTCTGTCAGTTATTTGTCACTACCGTGTCACACTTTATAACTAAAACTATTGTAATTCCGTAAAGTCAACACCATACTTTTAATGATAACAATCTCTTCCCAATATGTGGAATACGGAATTACTTAACAACGTTTCTTACAAGTCACATTACAATAAAATAAGTCTTACAAAGCATTTCCAAACTGAAGATGTCTTTTCTAGTTCTCTCCTCGGTCTTGAAACTTGTACTTCAGCTATGGATATTCTTGTCTTTAATTGTTCTGGACTTTTTATAGTATGCATGACAGTTGATTTACTTCCTCCTATCCATGCAACATGTATTGAAAGCTTTCTTATAGACTCACTTTTTAGCGAAAGTTTCCTGAATCTGCTTCAACCCAAACCAAACATCCCTTTCTTGAGCAGATTCTGAAACGGTTAATGTAGCTTGAACAATTTCTATTTGTTATAGACATGCTTAGCGGAATTTTTTTTATAGAAGAAAAACCACACAAAATACTACTGCTACTTGTCATTAGGTCTTGGTGAATATTCGTTCATGAGTACATGCAAGGAATCAGCAACAATTCTTCTTACGTATGCAGAATACTTCATAAACCATACTAAGTAAAGTAGTATACACTACTCCCCCCTAGAAGTTGACATGGTAACCAAAGTACACATTTCCCCCCATAATGGTTTCGAACTCTCAGAAGCATCATTGTTGTGTACGCACATATACACTCGAAGTTTGTGTCTTAAACACAAATCTTGAGATCCAAACGAACCATTACCCTATTGTATTCACAAACTGTAGTAGGAGATGAAGCAAAAATCAAGAAAAATTGGTATAATCAAGGTCTTGTATATGAATGTCGTTGAAGAACTTTAAGAAATTTGCTTAGACTATAAAGTACCATTGTCTTGGAATAGCACAATAATATCCTGTGAGAATTGTTGATTACATCTCAACCTTTAAACTCTAGCTTACTTACCAACCTCGTATTCTATCGGTTATTATTGTGACCACTTGGTGAAGTAAACCCGATATACCAAACTTTAAAATGAAGTAAAATCCCCCAAATTTGTTATTTAAGCTTGCACTGTTGTTGATTGAAGAACGGTGCAAGATTAAATCTATAAGTACTATATACCCATGTCCTAAAAGTATAAAAGTACATCACCTCTTGAAATTATCCACATCGACATATGCGTGTGACACTGAGTATTACAACGTAACTCCTTTAAGTGATAGTTATAACCTGTGAGTACTACAATGTAACTCCTTACATCATGTATAACTAGATAATCCAAGTCTCAATCACAGCTGTATACGTTCAAGCAAGTCATCAATCGATAGATTAGGTTTAAAGAAAAAGGGTAGAAAATAGAAGGAGTCTCGATGATGAAATAAGTAGACGCCTTCGTGAAACCCACTTCATTTTCAAATAAGGGATACCAAATCAACTTCGTGATCACTTTTCTTTGTAATTCAAATCCTTAGCCATTTTTCATTTTAGTGAATCTTATAACAGATCGTTTTTAGTGTAATATATCGTGTTTGTTGTGTTGTTGTTCGAGAATGTTTTAAACTAGTACAAATGATGTTTTGAATTGTCGTTAACGGGTAAACATCGTCTAGTCTAACTTGTCATGATAGCGTTTTATTCCCGGCTTAATCCATAACATTAGTCCATACTTAACAGCCCACTTAACACCAACCCAATTCCATAAACAATTCTGATCATCCCACATTGTTAACATCTTGGCCCAACTATATTTTTTAAAACATTTGGCCTGCTAAGCCCAATTCGTTTCGTTTTGTTATAGCGAGCCCACGTCCAAAACATCAAGTCTCGGCCCAATTTGTTTCTTTTTGTTATAAAGGTCTGCCAAAACTTCACCAGCCCAAAAACAAAAAAAAACAAAAACTTGGTCCAATAGTATGTTAACAACCCGGGTCCATCACAAACCCTATACCCTAAATCCCCCATTTTATCAGGGCATAATCCCTAGTCTCACACAAAGTTAACCCTAATCCCTTTTATCATTTCATCCCACGCAGTCTCTCATCTCCTACACTGCACCAACCTTATCACTCCAAACGTAGTCATCAAACTATTCAAAAAAATAGATCTCCCTTCATCCTTCTATCTTTGTTTTCTTATCAAAACCAAACCACAAAATGAAGAAACATAACGAACCTATCGATTTATTATACCCAGCCCCGAACATAAACCTTGTAGTCATTAATTTTTTACTCGAAGTGTAGCAAGACCAGGGCTTCAAGATCTTTTGATAAAGGTCTCGGGTAGGTTTTATTGTTTTATGTTTTGTCTCAACGAAACATAGAAAGATTATAACATAATTGTTATAAATCTTTCTTTAAGTTAGAAAATTAAATAGGGTTTTGAACCTGCACATAGATCTGTGATGATTTTCATTTCGTATTGAGGATCTTTTAAGGTCTTGATGTTAATTGAAATACACAAAAATTGAATCTGAGATCTTTCTTGTATTTGTTTGAGTTTTGATTCGAGTTATGAATGATTGTGGAGGAGATGGAGTTGCGATAATTTATGACGATGAGATTTAGGTAGTTTGATGGATTTGATTGTGAAAAATGTGGATGATGGTTGTTGATGTTGTTATAGTTGTAATTGTTGTAGTTTAGTTCGAGTCTTGTGATTTGAATCTTGTCAAGTCTGTCTGTTCTAATTCTTTCATCAGTTCTGTTGACTTTTCTTTGATCAGACTCGTTGAGTTGACCCAGTTCAACTCGATAAATACCGAGTTGACTCGGTTTGGGTTGTGGGGGCAAACCGCTGCGATGCATTTATACCAAACCACTGGCAAGAAGCCAAACCGCTGTCAAGCAAACACCAAACCGCCACTACCATCGAATCGCTACTACTACCAAACCGCCACGGCCACTAAACCGCCGTTGACTAGTCAAACAGGTAGCATAACGGTTAGAAAAGACCATGAAAAAATCAAACCACTGTCACCTGTCCTAAACCGCAATGGCAAACTATTGTTGACCCAGTCAAACCGCCATGGCGGTGGTTTACACTAAACCGCTACTTGTACTTTTTTTTATCTTTTTGCAAAAAACAAAAAATAGTCCTTAAAGCTGAAAACTGTAGATTTGTGACTCTTCTTGAATGAAATAAATAAATAAGCCAAGAAAAGCACTCAAAATATAATTCGAAATAAGCACTTATAAGCATATTTGATGCGAGAAAGGTTTCTAACACAGAAGTACAAACTGATCTTGATAATAAAGCTCAAAAACAAGTAATTAGCACGAAATAAGCCATGGCCATTTAAGCTAAGAAGAGCTTCAAAAAGCTGTTAAGCCATGAAATAAGCTTAAAATAATCAATAATCTTTAAACAAGAAACAACAACCACATAGTAAAACTTTTAGCTGTGGTTTGTGACCAAATAAGCCACAAAAATAAGCTGAAATAAGCTTAAAATAAGCTGTAAAAACGCAGCAACAAACACAATATAAAACACCCCCAGTTAGCTCTTGATACCACTTGTTAATAATAAGAAACACTAACTAAGAAGATCTAGAGGTTAGGGAGGATGAAACAAATAAGTAGCCATATTATTATGAGATGAGAGAAAAAGGAAAGATGTGTATGTGATAGAAGAGAGAAACATACACATACACTTTATGTGAAATGTTACAAAATGAATCCTCACCCCTCCATGGAAGTATGGAGGGGGTATTTATAGTCCTAGTGACACATAACTATCTTAACTAGTCATTATTAGTCCCTACGTGTCACGCTTTAACTAAACTATTATAATTCGATATAAGTCGACATATTTTAAGGCTAACAATACTATATTTTAAAGCTTGGATCGATCTATAGATTCCGACAAATATCTAGAAGGGCAATCCGTGCAAAGACCACCACTCTTTGAAAGTGATATTTTTATTTATTGGAAAAATAGATTCGAAACATATGTTAAATCAAAAGATCTTGATCTTTGGCATGTTATTACTAACGGTGATTTTCAACCTATTGAACAAAATCCAGAAACCAAATTATATGAGGTTATCCCTTTTGAAAAACAAAGTGATGAACTTAAAAAGAGACTTGCAAAAAATAACGAAGCTAAAATGGTTATTTACAACGCTTTGCCTAGAAAAGAATATGAAATAATTTTCATGTGTTATACGGCAAAAGAAATTTGGAAAACTTTGTTAATCACCCATCAAGGTAATAGCCAAGTCAAAGATAACAAGATCGACCATTTGGTACAACAATATGAACAATTCGTCATTTCTGAAGACGAATATATAGATAGTGCTTTTTGCTAGTTTTTTAATACTATTATACTAGTTTAAACCTCTTGATGAACGTTATTCTAGGCAAGATTATGGCTTAGGAAGTTTCTTAGGGCCAACATCATAAATTGGAAGCAAAGGTCAAGTACGACGATTGAATACTCGAAAGCTTAACACTATCATTATCTCTTGATGAACTTATCAGGAACCTCAAAGTTCACGAAATAATCATCAAGAAAGATTCTGAAATAGTCAAAGCTAAAGGAGAAATGAGATCTCTTGCCTTAAATGCTAAGAAGGAATCTAGTGATGAGGAGTGTTCGACTTCTAGAAGTAAAGAGGAAGAGTACGCCATGGCGGTGAGAGACTTTAAAAAGTTCTTCAATAGAAGAGGAAGATTTGTAAGGCGACCTAGGAACGACAAAAAGACCTTTCAAAGAAACCGTGATGACAAGAACGGTAAAATTGAAAGAAAGTGTTTTAGATGCGGAGACCCAAATTATCTCATTGGAGAATGTCCAAACCCACCCAAAGACAAGAACCAAAGAGCATTCGTAGGAGGTTCTTGGACTAATAGCGGCGAAGAAGATGATGAAAAGATTAGAGGCGAAACATGCCTCATAGCTCAAGCGTCAAATGAGATATGCCTTAGAGTCGACTTGGAACCTGATAAGTGGATAAAGGATAGCGGATGCTCTAAACACATGACGGGTAACCGAAAGCTCTTCTCAACCTACAAGGCATACAACGAAGGTAATGTCATTTTTGGTAGTAATCTTCGCGGTAACATCATTGGCAAAGGTACGATTTCGAATGACTCTCTCAAAATAGATAATGTAGAACATGTAGATAACTTAAGATTTAACTTGCTAAGTGTAGGACAAATATGTGATAATAAGTGTAGAGTAACTTTCTCTGAACATGATAGTGAAATCACTAAGGATGGTAAGGTTATAGGTAGAGGTATTAGGAAGAAAGGCTTATATGTGATGAAATTAGGAAATAAGCCAAAAGACAAAATTTGTCTTGCAACGATTGATGAAAACTCCACGTTGTGGCATAGGAGATTAGGTCACGCTAATATGCGTCTCATTCAATCGTTAGCATCTAAGGAATTAGTTAGAAACTTACCTAAGCTTAAGTTTGATCAACACTTCTATGATGCTTGCAAAATTGGAAAACAAGCTCACATTAGTCACAAAGCTAAGAATATGGTCTCAATGACTAGATGCTTAGAACTCCTTCATATGGATCTCTTTGGTCCATCCGCCGTACTGAGTTACGAAGGAAACCGCTATACCTTAGTCATAGTAGATGACTACTTTATGTATACTTGGACTAGATTCCTTAAGAATAAAACCGAATCCTTCGATCAATTCGAGATATTTAGTAAGAAAATTCAAAACCAATTAGGATGTACAATATTGTCAATAAAAACCGACCACGGTAGAGAATTTGATAATGAAGTGCAATTTGGAGTGTTTTGTAATGCTAACGGTATTACACATAACTTCTTGGCTCCGCGCACTCCACAATCAAATGGCGTGGTAGAAAGGAAAAATAGGACACTACAAGAAATGAGTAGAACCATGTTGAATGAGCAATCGTTACCACAAAAATTTTGGTGTAACGCCGTAGATACTTCAACATACATCCTCAACCGAATCCTAGTTAGAGCTTTCTTAGGTAAAACACCTTATGAACTCCTGAGAGGTAGGAAACCTACTCTTGATTATGTTAGAGTGTTTGGAAGCAAGTGCTTCATTTTAAACACCAAATACTACCTCACTAAGTTTGACCCAAAGTCATACGAATGTGTCTTTTTAGGTTACTCCCAAAATAGTAAAGCCTACATCATCCTTAATAAACACACTAGGAAAATCAAAGAATCACTCAACGTGACATTCGATGAAACTCCTCCACCCTCTAAGACATCACCCTTGGTGGATGATGACTTAGATGAAGAAGAAGCAATTAAGGTTACCGAAAAGAAAAACTTAGAAAATGACATTCAGGATGAAACTTTAGAGATTGACGAAATAGTCAATATTAAGGAATCTAGGAACCATCCATTAGAAAATGTCATAGGAAACCTTAACCAAAGAACTCTTAGGTCACAAGCCCAAAACCAAAGTAACTTCTTTTGTTTTATATCAACTATAGAACCTAAGAATGTGAATGAAGCCTTAACGGATGAAAGTTGGATAATCGCTATGCAAGAAGAATTAAATCAATTCGTTGCAAACGATGTTTGGGAGTTAGTACCACAACCTAAGAATATGACAATCATAGGAACTAAGTGGGTGTTTAGAAATAAGTTAGACGAGAACGGTGTTGTTTCTCGAAATAAGGCTAGGTTAGTTGCTCAAGGCTATAATCAACAAGAGGGCATCGATTATGATGAAACTTATGCCCCAGTTGCTAGACTTGAGTCTATTAGAATACTATTAGCTTATGCTTGTGCTTTAGATTTTAAGCTATTCCAAATGGATGTAAAAAGTGCATTCCTGAACGGTTTTATCAATGAGGAGGTATACGTGGCACAACCTCCAGGATTCATTGACTTTGAAAAACCGGATCATGTTTATAAACTAAAGAAAGCTTTATATGGTCTTAAACAAGCACCCAAAGCTTGGTATGATAGATTGAAAGCATTTCTTATTAAACATGAATACAAAATGGGAATGGTAGATAACACACTTTTTACTAAGAAGAAAAGTTCAAATCTCATCATCGTTCAAATATATGTCGACGACATTATATTCAGTTCGACTTGTCAAGACATGTGTGATGAATTTGCCAAAATCATGCTTGACGAGTTCAAGATGAGCATGATGGGTGAACTTAACTTCTTCCTTGGATTACAAATAAAACAAATGGAATATGGTATCTTCTTTAATCAATCTAAATATATTAAAGAAATGCTTAAGAAATTTGGCTTAGAAGATTCTAAACCAATGAAAACCCCCATGTCCTCCGATACTAAACTCACGAAAGACGAAGAGTGTGAGTCGGTAGATAGTACCAAGTATCGAGGCATGATAGGTAGTTTACTCTACCTAACGACAAGTAGGCCCGATATCATGTTTAGTGTCTGCCTTTGTGCACGCTTCCAATAGGCTCCTAAAACCTCTCATCTTGAAGCGGTTAAGTGTATCTTCCGATACATAAAAGGCACTACGCACTTAGGATTATGGTATCCTAAGGGGACCGGCATAGAAACCATAGTATATGTCGACTCTGATCATGCGGGAGATTATGTGGACAGAAAGAGCACTAGCGGTATTTGTACATTCGTGGGATGTTGTTTGACATCTTGGTTCTTGAAGAAACAAACCGCTCTTGCTATATCCACTACCGAAGCCGAATACGTAAGCGCCGGAAAGGCATGTCAACAAGCACTATAGATGAAACAAGCTCTTATCGACTACGTCATTCGAATCGATGACGTCCCGACCATGTACGACAATAAAGGCGCGAGTGACCTTAACAAAAACCCGGTGCAACACTCTCGAACCAAACACATCAAAATTCGTCACCATTTTCTTCGTGATAATGTCCAGAAAGAACATATATCTATCTAAAAAGTGCCGTCTGTCGACAATATCGCCGACATTCTTATTAAACCCCTCAAACGTAAATCGTTCAACTATCTACGTCTTGGATTAGGAATGATAGAACATATTCCTTAAATCGTCTTCTCTTTCTTCTTTCTCTATTCTAGTCCGTGTTCCACTCCGTGTCGTGACAACTTACATACTTCGTTCAAAGTACTTTGGGTATTTTTAATTCGTGAAATGCAAATTAAAACATCACTCCTCATTGTAAAAATTTTGTCAAATTTTAGTCAAAATCCCTCAGCTGAGGGCGGCCCCCATATCTCTGGCGGCCCTCGGATTAAAACGGGCGGCCCCCATATCGATATGGGACCGCCAGCAGTGAAACACATATGTCTGTCACCCTTTCATTTTGTAAAACACAAAAACAAACACCCCATCTCTTCTACCATTGACGAATCATGACTCAAAAACCACTAAACCTTAAAATCAACCACTAAAACACAAATTGAAGATCAAATCAACACTAATACTCAGTCCTAACATCAGAAAGATCATCAATTGTAAGTCATTTCATCTATTTTCTTTCTAATTTGTGTAGGGTTCATATTGAACAAAAATTCAAAATTGGGGATTTTCATTTTTCTTGTGTTTGTGTACAATTAGGACTACAATAACACAATGTATAACTAATATGCTTCCTGTAGACATAGCATTTGCAAGATTCAAGTATGTTTGTCAAAAATTGTTTTTCGCAACGAAACCCTAATTTTATTTCAAAATCACTTACGTTAGGAACACCATAAAATTGCTTTGATGCATTGTTAGTACATACTAAAAACGTTTTTGAATACAAGCATAATGATCTCATGAACAAAATTCAAGATACATAATTCATATATATTTTTCGACATGTTTAGATGAGCAAAATTGAATTAAGGAGCGTTTGGGTTAACTCATAGGTTTTTATTAGAGTCGAGTTAGCCACAACTCCACATTTGTTAAATGTAGGCACACACTAGTCACTTGTCTAAAGAAAATTTCAAATCAAAATTATATATACTAAAATCTTCCCATTATTATGGTTAGGTGAAGAAGAATGTCTCAAGAAGAACTCAATTATAGCAAAATCTACATCCTATAAATTTCAAATGAACCATACCATCCTAATCACCTATATCTTATAATTCGTGATTTAGAGTCTAGAACTATTCATGAAGGTCGTACAGCTAACTATAGACATATGCGTCATGATAACATTCTTTTAAGGTTTCAAGTAATCTAACTTCAAGATTTATATGAGGTCTGCGAAGAAATCTGTCCTAGGTTTTTGTTAGAATTTTATGCCTCATCATAACTCATAAGAAACTCTGACCAAACAATCTCCTTAAAGTTCTGGGCATTAAAAAGATCTTTTCTTCTTTCACTTGAATCTCTTTCTTGCATTCTCCTCTCCTCATGTGAAGGTGATTGTGCCTACTCAGAAGATTCATCTTTTAAATATCTAAGAACAAGTCAAGAACTAAATAACTCTTACCAAACAAACATTCCAAAACCAAATGAAATCATTCAATCCATCACAATACTAGGAAAATCCGAAATTCCAGACAAGATTCACAAAAGTGAACTTCGTCACGACATGAGATCTTGGAATGAAATCATTCAAGATAATGCTTTTGGGGTTAGAAACAATTCAAACTTTATCCCCGCATCATCATGTCACATGATCTATAACATAATGAAGAGCATACCCTACAACTTAACCTACCTCATAACCAAACGAATGGTGGATATTAAAAATCAACCAAACTCTCCTATGCCATATGGCATGTTGTTAACTCGTCTTTATAATCATCTCATTCAAATAAAAAATAAACTCAAAAGGTCAAAATACATAACTTATCCTCCCTCCATGAAGACTTGGGAGCATCCTGATGGAGTTAACGATGACGACCCACCATCACCAACTGAGTACAATAGTAGTGACTAGTTTACTCATGAATTTAATTTGCATCAATTTCCTCTCAACCTGTTCATTTCTATGATATTTTGATATGGATGCTTTATTTCTTTGTTGTGACATCACGCTTATGGTAGTATGCATGCTTATATGTTTCTTAATCTTATGCATCTAAGTGCTTCCCAAATAGAATTTAGATTTGCTAGCCCCTAAATGTGCTATTCTTAAAAATATTAGATGATTCGTGATGAAATAAGATTGACTGCAAAAGAGAAAATCTAGGAAACTTTTTTTGTACAAGATTTACAAAAATCAGGACAAACTTGAAAATTTTTGTTTCTCCAGAAAATGGCCCCTAAATATATCTGGGACCACCACCATATTTATGGGAGCGCCAACAGGAGTCATGGAATTTTTACCGTGTCTCTTGATTTTTTGTGCAGTTGACTATCCTCTCTTCTCCTGCCACGGGATTCCTGGACATCATATTTACCCGTGTCTCACTGATTCTTTGCACTTATTGACTATCCTCACTAAACGTCGACCCCAACTAAATCTTCTGCATTCTGCTTACACCGATTTTCTGGAATATTTCCCTTCCTAAACTTCATGCTTTCCTCTTTAATCTACTCCTTCTAAATTAAATACTCATCCTCGCCCTTTTTCTTATCATCTTCATCTCCTTCATATCTTTCTTCCATGGCTTCTACTCAAGCCTCCTCCTCTAACCCTTCCAAGAAAATCAAACTAACCATCATTCCACCTAGACAACTCTTTGTCAACATCTCTAGTGATGAAGATGTCACTACCACACCTTCTCCCATAACAACATCCTCTTCTCTATCTCCACCAAATGCACCATCAAAAACTCTATCAACCAAAGATATATCATCTACCTTTGGCACTACTTCTTCCTCATTTGAATCAAAACCGCAATCCTTACCTCCTACTTCTAATGACACACCCTCTCCTCAACCATCCAATCCTTTTCTTGATAATATCATGGATGCACCTCTAAGACCCTCACACCCAATTCTACTCCAAAGTCATCCTTCCCAAGATATCACTCTTTCCTTGTCACCAATCACCCCTCTTGATCACCTTCTTGATACTCCTTCACCACCTTCACCACAACCACCACCTCAACCACCTCTCATGGGTCATCTCATTTACTTCAACTATCATAACTATCATAATTCAACTTATCTTTGTTGCTTTCACAACCGAAATCTTATCTTCTCTCTTAGGGATGAGATAAACTTAATATTTGTTCACATTGAGTATCTTCTCACTTCCGCCATTACTTCACTCTCTCCACCTCACCCTTAAAAATTTTGGCCATGTCACCTCATAATATGTCCCCCTAACCTTTTGCTCAAAGTCATTTCCTATGAATCTAGGATCATCTAGGATTTATGTAATATTAACTTTATCTACCTTATGTAGTATGTTTAGATTTTGGTGTAATTCATGAATTAATGTTCCTATGTTAGACTTAGCTCCATTTTCCTTGCATGTAGTATGTTTCTTGTATGAGTTTCTTAAGTGATGAATGAAAATAATTTATGGTCTACTTACATGAATTGCTATATTGCTACTAGTTGGAAATGTTTTTTGCACTTGTACTTCTCACTTTGTTTTGTAGCAAGAATATTATAAGATCGATCCCTTGGTGCCCCAAACAAGGGGGAGCATACATCAAGGGGGAGTCTTGGCATCGTCGATTTCTTTCTCTCTAACCTCGACGATATTCCTTTTTTACTTTGACAAAAAGGGGGAGAAATGGATTAAAACTCATTAATAATTTAAAAACCTTATTTTTATATAAAATGAGTTTATATTTTGTCATCATCAAAAGAGGGAGATTGTTAATACAAATAATGTCTAAAAACGTTATTTATATTTTTTGATCTCTCGATGTTTTGAAGATAACAAAATGTAAAAACGTTTACGATAAAAATAAACGTTTACAAGTTATTAATCGTAAATTTCCATTTCTAATATATATCACTTAAGGTATGTATAAACAAATCATTAAACATGATTAGTGATCAAGAAAATATTTTTTTTAATCATCACATTTTCACAAAAGTATTTTTACAAAAATAAATATATACAAAATACTTTTTAAATAAAAGAAATGTTTTATTTAAACATAAAAGTTCAAATCTGGTTTTCCCCCTAAAATGGAAGCTTCCACACCAGATTTAACCTTTCCCACTAACAGACAAAAATGGGAGCGTCAGTCTATGGCGGCCCCCTAATAGGTTGGGCGGCCCCTAGATATATTTGGGACAGCCGGGACCGCCTACAGTAGCCGTTGGATTTTCCAGGCTATAAATACTGCACTATTCTCAGTTGAAAAACAGACCTCTTTGCACGAATTTTTAAGTCTTCTTTCTCTTTCTAAAAACCTTTTTTCTTACACTAAATCTCTTGATCACTAACATTGTTTGATCTTGTTTTAAGTGATCTAATCTCTTCTTTCTCATCTCTCCTCTCTATCAAGTGCAAGAGAAGAACATTTGTATTCGCCAAGAAATGAATTGTTGCAGTCTAGTGATTTCTTCTTCCTTCTTCTAAGAACCAAATCTATATTTTGATTATCTTGTGTGATCGTATAAATCGGATAGTGTATAAATCCGATAGTGTAGATCTTGTGATTGTGTATTACTTGTGAAGTGGTAGATTGGTTCTAGCTAAGATTAGGACTCGACATTTAGCTTAGTGTCGGAAAACAACGTAAGCGAAGTGTAAACGGTTTTCTCCGCCTAAAGGGAGCTTGTTGACATAGTGAAATCTCGAGTAGGATACTCGGAGAGTGGAGTAGGGTGAAGAGGAGCTTCGTAGCCGAACCACTATAAATCTTGGTGATTGTTCCTTCCCTCGTCTCTTTATATTGTTGTGATTCTTACTTATCGTTTGTTTAGTTATTGCTAGTAGATATATATATTGTACGTTCATATTGTTGGTTGGTTGAACATATTATTGAATCTAACAATTTTAGAAGTAAAATTTTAAAACGCTAATTAACCTGTAAACTATTCACCCCCCCCCCTTCTAGTTTCCACAATTCTTTTCCTTCTTAATCATCACATTTCTACAAAAATACACAAAATAGTTTTGTTAATATAAATAATGTTTTATTTAAAAACATAAATTTGAATTCAATTTCCCCCCAAAACAGAAAACAACATACCAGGATTAAACTTCCTTACAAAAAGACAAAAATCAAAGCGTTAGTCGAGTGGCGCCCCCCTAAGTGGCTAGGCGGCCCCAAATATATCTGGGAGCGCCGGGACCGCCACCAGATGACCGTTGTGTTTGTAAAGTTATGTGTTTTAGAAGTAAAATTTGATGCTTTTACAAACACATTTTGGTAATTTAGTCAAAGCATCAAATTCTCTCCATAGAGAGTTAAGCCTATGATAATAGTCAGTAACTGAAGTACCACCTTGTTTCACATTATTAACTTTTGTAACAAATTAAAGATAACATATCCATCAACTTTATCATAGGTACTCTTTAATTCTTTCCAAACATCAGCAGCATTATCAGAGTAAACTAAACCCATGTAAACATCTTGAGACACATAATTCATAATCCAGGTTAGCATAATAGCATTAAACCTATCCCACTGAGCACTTAACACATCACTAGTATTATAAGCATTTTCAGACAAGTACCATCAACAAAACTATACTTATTTCTAGCTTGTAAAGCAAGTTACATTGCACTTGACCATATTCTATAATTTTCAGTACCCAATAATTTAAATGAAATAAGAGTAGTACTACTGTTATCATTAGTTTGAATATGTAATGGAATACTAGCATCAAGATTGTTAATCAGAACAGTAGAACTAGATGGATCATTAGGAGCCATAATAGAAAAACAGATAACAAATATTAGACAATCAAACAAATACAATAAGGCAGAAATAAGACAAATATCAGACAAGAAACAATCAAGAACATACAAGAATCAATCAAGAATAGATCAAACAAAAAACAACCTTCAGCCTCAGAATTGCAACTCCTCAGTCTAACTAGTCTATCCACCAACCAATCTAATCCTAATCCTAAACACACACCCAAGACTCACTAGAACCTAGTAAAGTGAATTGGGATATGCCAAAGCAGGTTTCCACACCAATCAATGTTGGAGGGACTAGAAGTTAACCTACCCTTTTGCACCCACTTTCCCAAAGGACTGTAAAGTCTTAAAGGAAGAGAATACGACTTACAGAGAGATTATGTTGCGAAAATAGGGCAATAACCACCCACAAACCTGATTCACTTAGTCAGATGTGTAGATGATAAAAAACAACCAGCAAATCCAAAACACCCCAAAATCAAGATTAGAGTTTTAAGAAACCATAATTTTAATTTTTCAATTGAACCAACTAAACCACCATATCTATAACCCAATTAGATTAACAAACCAAGATCAACCTTCAATCGACTAATCCTAACCAAGAATCGAAAAATCTCTAAATTTTCAAAACCCTAATTTTTCAAGAACCATCAGATCAAGAACCTATAGCTCTAATACCATATAATAAATATCAAAGACATTATCACACAACCAACCTTTCCTTTGTGATTTCTTATTATCAAAATATTACAGGAAGATTAGTCCCCAAAACGGATGCTAACCAGTACAAATACAAAAGAAACAATAGATGATCTCTTCTAAAAAGACACCACCTCTCACTACAAATTCACTCAAACACTAAGTCAGGTCTTGATCAAGATGAATAACAAGACAGAATCAGATATCAAGATAAATATATCAATCAAGAGAGAAAATAAGAGACTAGATAAAATATCAGAGAGAATAAGATCGGATATCAGAGGTGAATGAAACCCTAGCTGGTAGTTGAGTATATATAGCCATCTGTTCAAGTACTGACCTTGAACTTTGAGGACTTGTCATATTGAGATGGATACATTCCCTTCATACAACAACTTTAATTCTTTAACTTTAATCCCTCACTTTTAGTTTGACCATCACTAGACTTTAACTCTTGAACATCTTATTAGTTATATTTCTGTATCTAAAAGTCGTTTTATGTTCTTCTAAGGTAATACACTAACATGGTACCCGTATGTTGCGGTGGTGACCATGTAATTATCATTTTCAACGAGTAATACTTTCTTATTATACGTTTTGTAATCAGCAAATTTTAAGAATGATGAGAAATTAGTCCATCAAGCTTATTAATATTACGCACCAAAAATTATATGGATGCAACTTGACTACGAGCAAGTTTTTGATATAATAATGACTTTTTAACGTATACGAAAGATTGTTTGCTTTTGGGATGTGATTCCTAGATCTAAATGTTCTTTTACCAAAAAAATTGATTATCAAACGTTCTTATGTAAAAAATTAATTCCCAAACGTTCTTTTTTTGGTATAAAAAGGAAATTGTGTAAGAATGGTTGTACAAATCTTTTATTTAGTAAAGGAAAACGTAAAGTGAGAATTTTCCTATTTAAAAAAAAGATTGTTTCCTTATAAGGAAATATTTTTTAGATTATTATTATTATAATTTAGTGTTTTATAATAAAAAAGACAAAATATTTCTTTATTTGGCATAAAATTACTAAAAAAATTCGTTTCATAAAAGTGATGTAGAAAAAGTATAAAATACGTAAGTACTTGCAAGTTATTTTCTATAGTTTTGGAGCAAACTCAAAATATTGAAAAACAAAATCAGATCCTAATTAACTCCCATAAGCAAAACCTAAAAGAAAACCCCAGGCTACGATCTATTAAAACAAGAGGAAGCAGATGATTCTGATTTCGATTCGGTATTCTTTTTGCCCTTCTTCCAAAACCCTAGAGATAATGTATCCCTTTATTCTAAGAAGAACTCTAATCTCACACACAATTAGACCGATCCTATGTGTCATTATTACGCATGACCAAATTCTTCCATCTTTATCATTGTTTATGTAACAAGTGTATCGACCCACGCTTCGCTGCGAGACGTTGGGCGAGAGCGCGAGTCGATGGGTAAGGTTTGATACATACAAATGTAAATTGAATAGAAGAAAAACATGTGCAGACATTCAATCAAGGCATCTGAACTTGTCGAATTCACTCTTTTCTTTTGATGCTCCTGAGCGAATGATAGCTCGACATCTACAGCAGGAATATGTTTGACCTGCCATCTAGACAAAAATAAGACAATTTTAGAGGTAAAATATTGGAGACCAAAGACTAAAATATTTCATATCATATCAAAATGTTGTTTTCTATGAAATGCTTGTGTAATGAAAGATATAAACTTACAGGTCCACCTGAAGTAGGAAACATGTGTGTAATAAAAGTCTCTACATCATATACCTGCAAAAGCCACAATAATGCATATAGCAGACATACATGCTCAGAAACCAATGCTCGTTACGTCTTTTTAAACTGGGCTCATAAAGTTTGCTAATACGACAAATGTTTCTAAGCATTGTTGGGGACTACTAAACAGATTACAGGTTGATATAAACTTTAAAAACCCAAAAGTTTATAATTATAACAAAAGCTTAATTTCAGAATTTAACTTCTAAATATATATATAAGGTGTAATTATTGTTTAACTTAATATAACAAAAAAAATACAGGGTAACAATATAAGAGAGTATCCTGGGAAATTCCGTTTTGGAGAATGCATAAAGAATAGATCAATAGAACAAGCGTTGTTACAGTTACTGAACCATAAAAGTTCATATATATGAACAAAATCATTAACTTCTACACATTGAAACTTTTTTAGAGCATAGTATGTTGGTTTGTCATCATTATTTCTATATGAAAACATAATGGGTAGGTCCTCTGCGTCATACATATTAACACGCAGCTCACACTTACTCTCGACCTAATCATACCTATACTCGTAACACCTGATGACAAACATAATACATGTGAGTGTCAAAAACTGAATCCTTTCACCAATGATTATAAACCCCAAAAAAATTCCAAAAAAATAGTAATATATTAGCATATGCAGATGAAACCCCAAAAGAGGGACTAAAAGCAGTAGTCTCTGACCCTAACCTTACAATTCGTCTCTGCATGTCATGCTTGGTACTTAGAGTCTGGTCCCGGCCTTAGTTTCATAATTTCCTTCACTGGCCATTGAACCACATGTCATGAAGAGGGTCCAAATCAAGCAAAGCCTCATAGATAGTTTTGTCTTAGTTATTATGACAATGAAGACCTGTTTAAAAGCATATGTGTACTTAAGGTGAGAAACGGAATGTAACAAAAGCGTCGTTGCTTTTTTTAATTCGAATAATTAATAATATATGTATTTCTTAGTGAAAAGTACAGTAGGCTTTAATCATTGCCTTTAGTATTGTCACATATCAACTCCCTATATCTTTTGTTACCAAGGAGATAATTTTTAAAGATTTTCAGTGTAAGATATAGAGCACGATAGCAAACAATTTGTTACCTATCCACCTTGTATTGACTGGATGGTCTTCACAATTTACAAACACAGTTTTGGCTAGTTCAGGACCTGATGGGCGCATGAATTTTAAGTCCAAATATAGATGAACCATCCTGCTAGTGTCTACTAATGGCAATCATATTTGCATGCATACCTTATGTAAGATTTTTGCAACCTTACCCGATGAAGCAAAAGCTTGATCACTAAGTGACTTTCCTATGGCTGACTCTACCTTTTAATTTTGAGCACATGATGCGACATAGCCAACTGATCCACTGTCACATACAAAGTCAAAAATGTTACATAAGTGAACCAGTATTACCAACTGATTCAATTAAAAAGATACTTTCAGCGACAAACCAAAATTTATAATTTATGCCGATTTGTTTGCATAAAGCTTATTCTGTCCCTAACAATTGAATCTGTAACTGAGCTGAGCAGTAGCAGCCAGGGGGCAGCATAACCTCTTTATTCTAGTTTGCCAGGAACAATATGCGTCTATCCTTTTCCTATCGGACTGCAAGCAGATATTGAATTTTTGGTCCGTCAGTCGCCACATAATTCAATCCAGATGCTGCAAGGCGCATGAGTAACACGTGAATCAAACAACATCTTTACATTTCAACATTAAATCTTTCTTTCCTATGCAATTAACAAAACCAACCAACATTAGAAAAAATGTCTTGTATCTTTTACAGAATAAGCAAATCCAAACGCTATTTTAGAAAGTAATTATTTTTAAGTACTTACTCTTAAGTCGAAACAGGAATAGAAAAGCAATCCCAAACACCCGTAAAACTGGTTATTTCACCCCAAATAAGCAATATAAGCATCATCTGCAATTAACTCATTTTTGGTACATTTCAAATTACTTTGTAAATCACCATTTGGCTCGAGCCAAACTGGTGCCACCATACTATGTTTTCTTTTTGCTAATTTAGAGATTCTTACTGCAATTAGCTACCGTTGACGCCACCTCATCTTTCTCACATTTTTGCATAAATCAAAATACCATAGCCCCACTATTCTGCCTCGAACTATAAGTAATAATATGTTGTTTTCCATTTTGGGAGATAGTTTTTACGTTTACTACTTTGTATATTTAGATGTTTCTCTTTCTTTTAAGATTTCACTTGATACACTCTAAGGTTAATGTTTCCCACCGACAACATTTAGAGAAAGTAATGACTTTTCGTTCTGTCTTTATGGATGCTCATTACTGGAAATGGTTAGCTAGAGCATACGTCTATTCTAGAATTTCAATATTCATTTGCTAAATAAGAATCTAGATATACCATTTGATTAACTCCGGTATATATGAACGACACAAAAAAGTTGGTTTAAAATCATACATGGATTTAATTGAAGACTTAATACAAAAGCATATAGCATTACTTGTTATTGTTGAATAATACAAGTTGACAATACATTTCCCAAAATATGATGCACCTAAATCTTTAAGCGTGCAATCCAAAATGTAACCCAATGCATCCCTGGCATCCCATGCCTATTGATCTCCTGAAAACATTGCTTAAAACGTCAAACAAAACTGTTGACCACACACCTAACCCAATGCATCCCTGGCATCCCATGCCTATTGATCTCCTGAAAACATTGCTTAAAAACGTCAACAAAATTGTTGGTGAATTCATAGGTTTGATAAATCATAATATGCAGGACCGCAAGACTTTTTAGTGATAATGCAACACATGCAGATCTCACAAAACTAGATTACATTTACACTAAGCTCATGACACTGAAGCTCGACGATCTTTCTTGCAATTAAACTATATATTGCAATTTCTGCCCGATTAGATGTTCAACCCGAAAACATCCTAAATTCGACATGCTATAACGTTCGTTCTCGGTGATAGCTAGTCACCCGAACGGGGAGGTCGTTTCCCGAATAGATCTATTAAATAACATTCGCGCTCACATAATGTAATTCCCAACTACATCTATGCAATTGACAGTTCATGATAAAGGGGCTCAACTTGGGTTATCGCTACTTAGGCAACATGTAATCAATACTTGCGTCCAATTTATAAAACAAAGCATGTTTCCACCCCATAATTATAAATCATTGAAATCGTAAAAATGTGGGGCTATGAACTCACCTTGAGTTCAGATAATCCAAATATCGCAGATAAAGCGTCACGTAAAAGATCGAATGCAACCTAAATTATCATAGGTCGTATAAGTACCGAGTACTTGAATATAATCTTATAGTTGTTACATCGTACTATCGTTCGGGCTATCATAATCTAAGAGGTCATGACATGACGTTCGAGGAGTTAGGACACTTTAAATCGTAAATCCAACAACTCGTCGAAACGCCATCCGAAGAGGCCTCATTATGAAACTCCCTAGTAATATAGTACTTGATAACCACATATAATTCTATATAGTTCAATCACCAACTAATGGTTTTGGTAAAATTACGTTTAATAAGTAAAAACGTTTATAATTTCCGTTTTAGTAAAACTAGCATAACTTTTGCGTTTTAAGCCCGATTTTGACGTTTCTTATGCCCATCTTTTCGTATTAGGACGAGTTATCATAATTTGACATTTTTGATATTTTGACTCTCTGGTGAACAGTAACTTTTACTGTTCACATCAGACGTGACTTTTATTTAAATCGTATTCGTCGTCGTAAAACCCGTAAATGTCGTATTTTATTCGTTATAGCTCCGTTTTAACGATTCTTTCGAGGACGTTCTCGTTTTTGAAAGTTCTATAATTTTATGAGGTTTACAAAAATATAACTTTCTGTCATGAATAGTAACTTTTATAAAAATAGTTTTATAAAAGTATTAATTGTCGTAAACTTGCGAAATTCATAACTCGTTCGTTATTAATTGAAAAATTACGATTCTTATCATTTTGGAATCCTAAAAATATGTATTATTTATTAAAAATATCAACACTTGCTGTTTATACAATTTTTATAAAATGTTTTTATAAAAATTCTTTTACGACTCCGTTTAATAGCGTATAACTTGTTTTTAGCATAACTTTTTCGTTATTAATCGGTTTTTCGAGTTTCTTACTTTTTTGGAATCGTCGTGAAATGTATTATCTTATAAAAATATAAAATAAGTATATTTTTAAGACACTTTGGGACAGAATGTTTAACTAACATTCATAAGTCCATTTTTGACCTAGTTTTTATGTTTTACCACTTTAGACTTTTTAAGCTTAATTAAGATTGTAAAATACTTAGGTATCCATTTATAACTTCATATTACTAACCATAAAACATGTGTATAAGTTCATAAAACTATATTTACAAGAAAATTCCAAGTTTACAAGTTAAACATGTCCTAATGGTGATTTCACTATATAAATATCACATATGCATATAATCATATAAATGAAAAGTTAAGGGCTTAAGATAACCTTAATGAGATGATGTAGGATGATGAAAATAAGTGCTAAACCCTTATTTAGACTTTAAACCCAAGATTATAACCAAGAAACCCTAGTTTCCAAATGAAAACCCTAACTTCTCTTTTCTTGATTAACACTTGAAAATGCTTAGCCAATACTTGGAAATACCTTAGAATGCCTTAGGATGTATGTGTATAGGAGTGTATGGGTTGTAGAAAAATTGCTATGGATTTATTAATTGAGGGTGTTTGAGCCGTGGCTTCAAAGAGAGAAAAAGGGAAGAGATTTTGTGATTTTGGTTAAGTATTTTGCTTGTATTACTTTTCTTACTAGAAGATACATGTATATATGGTGCAAGTCTAGTCAAGGAGACAAGGTAAGGTCTAAAGGATGGTCTTGGTCATGGTCTAAGTCAAAGAGACAAGGCATGGCTAGTATTAATGAGAAGGCATGGTGTGGTTTAAATGAGGTATGGATGTACATTTGACCAAAGTGGATTTTCTTGATATATCTTTGTATCATTGCAAGAATTTCGGCAATAAGAAGATGTAGGTGATGATGTTTAGTAATTTTTATGTATTGGGTATAAATGTGGGTATTTGTTGAAGCGTAGAAAAGTTTTGGTGGTTCCGGGAGTGCCTAAACGCAATTTATCGCGAAACGTATACACTTTACGTATCCGATAAAAATAAAATGAACAAGGACCATAATTATTCTCAAAATAATTATTTAATACTTGCTTGATGCAAACGTTTAATCGTTTGATGCCCGTTTACATTGAATGCTAATTTTTAGCTTACGCGATTTAGCGTATCGATTAAAATTAAAAGCGAACGCGTACGAGAAAATAAAATAAATAGTGAATTTAAATAGCGTCGTAAATGACCTGAAAATATGAAATGTTACACTATATCTTTTTCCCATTTTGCTCTAACCACTGGTAAGAAATCCTCTTTATCAGTAATGAAGTTGAACATTCTAAAAGCCCTCTTTCGCTTTACACATCCTTTAGGAATTGTCAAAATGGCCGGTGAGTGATCAGAGATAAGGTATGGCAAGAATACACTATGTGCTGTTGGGAATTTGTCTAGAAAATTTTCATTAATCATCACCCTATCTAACTTCTTTAAAGTCTTGCAATTAGGATATTTAAGCTTTTAGTCCAAGTATATTGAAACCCAGAACTCAAAATATCCTCAATTTCTAATTCCTCAACACAATTCTTGAACTCAGTCATATCACTCGTAGGTACTGAACTCCCATTAGAATGTTCTTTAGCTTCTAGGGTAACATTAAAGTCCCCAAGAATAACCCAAGAGTTTCCATTTGTAATCTGCTTATAAGCACCTAACTCCTTCCACAGTTTTCTTCTTTCTACCCCATAATTACTAGCATTAACAACTGTGCAGAAAAAATTTGTTCTTTGGCATAGAGTCTCAACCAAGAATAACATGCTCTGTTTTGTCTTTGTTATTAACCAGGTTGCTAACATATTTTGATCCCATCCTACCATAATTCTACATCCTTTGTTATTATTTTCTGCATTAGTCACATACTCCCAATTACCAAATACAATATCACCAATATTCTTGATTTTACTATATTTTACGCGAGTTTCAATTACAGCACAAAGATGTAATTTCTCCTCAGTAATTAGCTTTTTAACCTCCTTTTGCTTATCAAAAGTATTGAGACCTCTGATATTCCAAGTTGCAACCTTGATATCCATTTTTCTCTTTTTCTATTTTTGCTCACCAATTTTCTCTTTCTATTATCCTCACTAAAGCTCTCTTTTTGTTTTTAGTTTCACCAATCTCTTAATTCTTTTAGCTTACTCAGTCACTCTATCTGTTTTTTACCACAAACTCTCTATCTATTTTTAGTCTCACCAATCTCTCAATTCTTTTAGGCTTTTAGCTTACTCGGTCACTCTGTCTTTTTTTACCACAAATTCTCTTTCTATTTTTTGCTCACAAGATCTCTTTATCTGTTTTAAACCTCACACAATTCTCTTCTCTGTTTTTCTCATAATCTCTCTATCTATTTTTCACACACCGATCTCTCAATTCTTTTTCCTTACACAATCACTTTGTCTATTTTTCACACAAACAATACAGCTACAATAATTACAGAATTAAAAAAAAGAACTATGGTAATACCAAAAAAACAAATTCTATACTACTATTCTAATCCAAAAAGACTACGTACAATAATATTCAACCAAGAATATTATTACTAATAACGTATAATAATCTTTTAAAATCCGAGTGGCGAAATCATAAAAGCTCGAATCTAAGAATAAAACAATAACAGTTGGTGAATTTTTGAAAGCTTAAAATCTCACTTTAATAGTCTTAGGAGTTTATAAACTTCACTTTTTAGCTTTTTCAAGCATGTAAGTTTAACCTGATAATTTTATAAACTCAACGCAAGTCTAAGCTTTGTTTTTGCATTTGTATAATTTGATCCTCAAAATTATAACATTAAGCAAATGAGTTCTTTCATTTAGTTTAGGAGTTTTTATAAATAATAACACATGTTTGTATTCGAACGCCTTCTGGAGGTCAAGGGCGGGTATCACCCTTTTCTCTAGAGACAGAGATTAAGGGTTCGATCCTTACTCCTTGCAAGGCCGGAGGTCCTTTTCTATCTTTGGTAGAACCGGAAGCAGCCTCTCTACCTTCGGTAGGGGTATGGCTGTCTACATCACCACCTCCCCCATACACCGTGGAAGACGGTATTAGATGTAACAGTTCACATTTTCACATCTTTTTACGTCAATAAATATTCAACTATTTATTTTAAACTTTTACACGTTCACTTTTAATTTTCAACGTTTAGTTAAATCGCGTAAACTAAAAATCAACAATCAATGTAAACCGACCTCAAACAAATAAAAGTTTACGTCAAACAAGTGTTATATTATTTGGGGGTGTTACATTAGGACCCATAACTCGTGAAAGACGATATTAGGTGTTACCTTACCTAACCTTTTTGTGTTCGAACGCCTTCTAAATGGTTTAATAGTAACGTATCTAAACTCCTCATAAGAGGTTTATTAAATGCACATTTTGAGGTGATCAAAGAAAATGTTACAAACGGTCACAAATATACCTTAATTAAGTCACGTGCATCTTAGTCAAAAATTTGCTTTTATCGAACAAAAGAAAACCTAAACCGTATAATGTCTTACATCATATTTTGTTAGTCAATCAGCCGGCCCGTGCTACGGACACTAATCTACATGTCTACACATCCATAAGGCTAGTGGTAATAAGGAGTCACCACAACTGACTTCACCACCTACACATCAGCGTCAAATTACTTTCTCTTTTAACAACCAACTTCACCAACAACTTAAGGGGTGTTTGGTTCGCCGTAATTGAATGTAATTAGATGTAATTGTAATCTGATTACATTACGTAGGCTGTTTGGTTCGCAGAATAAAGAGAATTGTAATTCAAATTACATTACGTAGGCTGTTTGGTTTGCGTTGTAATTGTAATTCAGTCATTACAATTAGGGGTGAGCATATGTCCAAGACCGGACCGGACCGGCCAAGACCGAACCGGACCGAGGACCGAAATGGTCCATATTACCGGACCGTGGACCGGACCGAAATACCTTCGGTCCGGTCCGGTCTTCCGGTCCGGTCCGGTCGACGGTCCGGTATGCTCACCCCTAATTACAATTACATCAAGGGAGGAAATTCAGATTACATAGGAAGTTGGTTGGAAAGTTTTGAATTACGTTGTAATTCGGTATTTTATACTTTAAATCATCAGTATTTATTATTATTATTATTATTATTATTATTATTATTATATTAAACTAATAATAAACACTATTATTTTATATTATTTATATTATATATTAATATATTATATATTAATATATTAATATTACTATTTATTATTATTATACATTAATTATATATTAATTGTATATTAGTTATATTATATATTTTATTATTTATATTAGTTAACCAAATAAATAAAACAAGAAAATCCTCTCCTTTCTTTCTCCTCTAACAACTTTTCCTACCACATTTCACCATGAAAATAACACAAAAAAGCTTCAATTATATGCTATTTCTTCCATAGATTTTAGTTTTAATCATCAAAATCGCATCAGAATTAGATTCCGCATTACCCTTACTGTTTGAATTTTGTTTTTTCGTTGATTTTTGAAAAACCCAATTTTGGCGACTTTTTCATTTCCTGTTTTATGGATGCTTTTGAGATGGAACTGTTGATTTAGTGATTAGTTTTACGTAAGGAGTTTAATTCTTTGTACATTTAGTCAATTTTATCAGTATTGTTCAATTTTCATTATGTCTAATAAGAAGAGGTCAACAAAAAGACAAGTTAGGGTTCTGGTGAAGTTTAATGATCATGTGGTGGGAAATTTAAGTCAGAAAAGGAATGATGACTGTGCGGAGGAATTGAATGAGCAAATTAAGGTTATGGATGAAGATCCTAATGTGAAAGGGGGAAATGATAAGAATGATTTGACTAATGTGATTGATGAACCAAACAGGGGTATTGTGAATGAAAATATGGTTAGTAATGGTGTGAAAAATGCAGTGGATAAGAATGTTGCAGTAAAGGAGGATGTGGGTACCGATGGCACTAATGATGTTGTTGTAAAGGATAAATTAGGGACTGATAGTAATGGGAATAAAGTTCAGGGTAATAGTAATGGAGTACAAGGGGAAAACCAGAGTAAGACCTATGCCAATGCTGTTAAGAGTACGGATGAACCTATTGACAGTAAACTAAATTTTGTGCCAACATGATTGAATGAACTTGGAAATGAAGTTGTTGTGTTTGATGAGGAATTGGTTGAAATACTGAGTAAAAAATGGCAATTGACTTTGTATGGATACTTTGTGGGGGCATAGAACGAGTTTGCCAGAAGTTAGATACCATTTAAGGAGGATGTGGGGTAGGTATGGATTGAAGGAAATTGTGGATAATGCTAATGGTTGTTGGTTATTCAAATTGAGATATGAAGAAGGTATGAATAATGTGGTTGAGATGAGCCCCTGGATGGTGAATGGAAAACCTTTGATGGTTCAGAAATGGAATCCTAATATAGGGATGGAGAAGACAGAACATGACAAAATTCCATTATGGGTAAAGTTTACTAATGTTCCTATGAAAGCATGGAGTGTTGAAGGACTAAGTGGAATGGCCAGTAGTGTGTGAAACCTATCATAATGGATTATATGACAGGTAAAGTTTGTAACACTAGAACAGGAAGAATTGAATATGCTAGGATTTTGATTGAAATAAGTGATGAGAAAGGGTTTAAGGAAAATGTGGAATTACAGTATATGGATAAGCATAATAATGTGAAGGGCACAAAAATGGTGAAAGTAGAATATGACTGGAAGCCTCACATTTGTCGCCATTGTGTGGTGTTTGGCCACAATTGGAAGCAATGCGCAAAGAGGGAAAGAACTGCTGATGAAATTAATGAGGGTTTGAAACCAAAACCATATAAATACAAGAGTGAAAGTAGCAACATGGATGGTACCAAAAGTAATATGGAAAGAATTAGAATGAAAAGAACTAATATGTATCCTACGACTAATGTTGGAATTGGAAGAAGCCAGGGGAACAATCAGGGGAATATTCAGTATAATAGTTGGTAAACCAGAAAGCAGTGGACTAAGAAGAAGCCTAATGTAGAGAGTATGGGTGGAAATGGTAAGGAGAAATCATTTGAGGAAGAGTTCCCTAAACTGCATGTGAAGAATACTAAGGAGAGAAGTACAGAGAGTCTACATGGAAATGAAAGGATGAAAAACAAATATAGTGTGCTAATTGATGTGGAAAGTGATAACATAGAAGAAATTTAAATGTTGAAGGATAGAATGATTGTAGATGAGTACCTTAACAAAAAAAATACAACCTAATTGTCAAGTCACTAGAGATTGGTCACAAGAGATGATTCTGTATTTTAAAAGAGCATGGGAAGTTGACAGGGAGAAAGATAGATTGGATCAAGAAGCTGGTATAGAAAGAATGGTGGAAGGAATAGTAAAAGATGTGCTTGAAGATGATTCTTTAGCTACACAGAACTTGGTACCTGAGAATTTACAAAGCACTAAATGCAACCTTTTGAATTAAAAGGTGTATCCTACCTATTTGTATTTCTTTATGGATTACAATATAGTTGTTTGGAACATTAGAAGTATGAATCAAGATAAAAAGCAAAAAGAAGTTAGGAATTTTATTAGTGATAATCATTTACAAGTTTGTGTTATTTTAGAAACTCATGTTAAAAGTCAAAAAATGATTAAGGTCTGTGATAGGGCCTTTGGTGGATGGGAGTGGGTTTCTAATAGTAAGTTTAGTGAGAATGGATGTAGAATTGTTGTTGGGTGGGACAATAATGCAGTCAATCTTATGGTTGTAAATATGACTAGGCAAGACATGTTCTGTCTTATTGAAAATAAGTATGATACGAAAAGAGTGTATTGTAGTTTTGTGTATGCTACTAACACTGGTAAGGAAAGGCAAGTTTTATGGAAGGAGCTAGAAATATCTAAAGCCATTGTTTAAATAAACCCATGGGTCATTTTGGGTGACTTTAATGTTACTCTTAAAAGTGAAGAACATTCAGCTGGGACCTCTGTTATATCTCATGACATGCAAGATTTTATTGATTGTACTAATTCTCTTGAATTTGAAGATATTTGTTCTTTTGGGCTGTTCTATACTTGGATTAAGTCCCCTCTTAATCCCTAATCAAGTGTGCTTAAGAAACTGGATAAAGTCATGGTTAATGAAGGTTTTGTGAAGACTTATGATCAAGCTTATGCTGTTTTCCACCCTTATGTTATATCTGATCATAGCCCGTTGTCCTGACTATTCCTAAAGCTATGGAGAGGAAACCAAATGCTTTTAGATTTGCAAACTTTATAACTAAAAAGCTTGAGTTTTTGGATAGTGTACAAGAAGGTTAGAAGGTGGAGGTTAATGGTATTCAGATGTTTAAGGTAATCAAAAGCTGAAGCAGTTAAAAACTTCTCTAAAGAATCTCAGTTGGAGGAATGAAGATGTGTTTGGAAGAGTGGTACATTTAAAGAAGAAACTCTAAGATGCTCAAACCCTTGTTGATTCTCAACCTCACAATACTCAATTTAAAGAGGTTGTTGTTGTTATTCTTAAGGAGTATCATGAAGCTGTCATTGATGAGAAAAAATTATTATTTCAAAAGGCTAAGGTTGAGTGGCTCTGTGAAGGGGATAACAACAGTGCTTATTTTCATAAAGTAATCAAAGGGAAAAATCAAAGGAACATAATTGTTAGTATCCTTGATAAAAATAGGAATATGGTGGAAGGAGATGATGTGGCTAAGCAGTTTGTGGAGCATTATAAAGAATTTTTAGGACAGGAAAAGCAAGTAGATGATATTCCAGTATGCAATGAATATTTACTAAAACATTGTCTGTTGAAGAAGCTCTTTGTATGGTTAGAGAGGTAACTAATAATGAAATCAAAACTGCTATGTTTGATATTGGAGACAATAAGGATTCTGGTTCAAATGGTTATACCTCAAGGTTCTTCAAGAAGGCATGGCATATTGTGGGAGAGGATATTTGTAAAGCTATTAAGGAGTTCTTTAAATTAGGAAAGCTTCTTGGTGAAATTAATGCTACAATCATTACTCTTGTCCCTAAGATAGAGCATGCTAAAACAGTGGGTGACTTTAGGCCAATTTCCTATTGTAATGTGCTATATAAGTGCATCAGTAAGATCCTTACTGATAGAATGAAGGATGGATTGAACTCACTTGTTAATCATAATCATTGTGCTTTTATCAAAGGAAGGCAAATTCAGGATAACATAATCATTGCTCAAGAGCTCCTTAAAGGCTATAACAGAAATAGTGGTCCTAAGAGATGTTCTTTGAAGATTGATATTGCTAAAGCATATGATACTGTCAATTGGGAATTTTTGAAGAAGATATTAATTCTGTTTGGGTTTCATGAGAAGATGGTTCATTGGATTGTCACTTGTGTTACTTCAGCATCATTCTCAATTTGTGTGAATGGAGATATTTATGGGTATTTTAAAGGTGGGAGAGGTTTAAGACAAGGTGATCCTATATCTCCTTATCTTTTTACCCTAGTGATGGAAGTATTTACTTTATTATTGGCCAAGAATATTCAGAATGTTCCTAAGTTTAAGTAACATTCTGGGTGTGATTCATTAAGGATTACTAACTTGTGCTTTGCTGATGATTTGCTAGTCTTGTGTCATGGGGATGTGGTTTCAGTGGAAGTTATTAAGCAATCTTTAAATGACTTTAGTAGAGTTTCTGGCCTAATTCTAAATATTAATAAGAGTACCATCTTCTTTGGCAATATAAGCAGCAACATTCAAGCTAATATTCTTAATATCCTTTCATTTCGAGTTGGAAAGTTGCATGCCAAGTATTTAGGAATCCCTCTTATTACTAAGAGACTAGGGATGGGTGATTGTAAGTAATTACTTGATAAAGTAAAGATGAAGGTGGGGAATTGGAAGAATAAATATTTGTCCTATGCTGGAAGATTGCAACTAGTTGCTGCTGTTTTGAGCTCTATGCAATTATTTTGGGCTTCTGTGTTTTTAATTCCTAAAGGTACTGTCAAGGACATTGGAAGAGTGTTCAAAGGTTTCTTTTGGTTCCAAGGAGAGTTAACCAGAGGAAAGGCTAAGGTTGCTCGGAAGACTGTCTGTTAACCAAAGCATCAGGGTGGTTTGGGGTTAAAAGACCTGGGTATGTGGAATGAAATTCTACTCATTAAACACTTATGGAACATTGCAGCTAGAAAAGACAGCTTATGGGTTAAATAGGTAAATGTTGTGAAATTAAAGGGAAGGAGTGTTTGGGATATATAGGTTGACAAAAATGACAGTTGGTTTTGGAAGAATCTTATGAGTCTTAGGGATAAAGTAAGGCCTCATATAATCCACAAGATTGGTAATGGCCAGGATACATCTGTTTGGTATGATAAATGGCATGATAGAGGACCTCTATGCAAATTTTTAGTAGAAGGAATATATATAAAGCAAACCTGATGAGTTATAAACAAGTGGCTGAAATGGTACATAATGGAGAATGGAAGTGGCCTTGGGATTGGATTGATAAATTCCCTGAATTAAGTCAAGTTTTTATTCCTATGTTTACTGATAATAGAGATAAGGTGTTGTGGAAGAGAAACAATGGAAATTATACTGATTTTTCTACTAAGAAAGCTTGGGAAGACATGAGAAGTAATGGTAGTGAGTTGTATTGGAATAAGCTTGTTTGGTTCTCTCAGAGTATCCTTGGTCATATGTTTGTAGTATACATGGCGGTACTTGGTAAATTACAAACACAAGACATTATTATGGTATGGAACAAGGATCATAATATGAAATGTGCTTTATGTAACTCATGCCCTGACTCACATGAGCACTTATTCTTCAAATATGATTTTTCCAAGAAAGTGTGGAATGAATTTAATAGAAGAATGATGAATAAGAGATGTTGTTATGAATGGAAAGAAATTACAAGAAATCTAGCAAAACAATACAGAGATAGATCAATGGACAGTGTTGTGGGGAGGATTATGTTTGGTGCTTGTGTGTACTTTGTATGGCAAGAAAGAAACAAAAGATTGTTCACTAATGAGAGAAGGAAGGTTGAAGAGGCGAATAAGATAATAAATGACTGTATCAAATTGAAAATGATGAGTTTGAAAGTTCTGAAAACAGCTAAGGTGATTAAAACTTTTGAAAGCTAGGAAGTATGTCCTCACTTTGTTAAGGAAGCCTGATATAAGGAGTGTTTGGATGTATGGTTTATGTCAGTAAGAAATTGTGAACAGGTATAAATGTTGTTCATGATGATGCAAAGGGCCTAATATCTTAGTTTTGAGAACCTTTCTGTATGGATCCTATCTTGTATTATAGTGGATGGGGTTGAAACACTGTAATAAAGATGTGTTGTGAAATACAGTTAAAGGCTCTACTCAAAACCATAAGGAAGGTTTTTTGCTTTGGTGGAGTGCCAACCTGATGATGTCTGTCCCATTGTTCCAATTCTTTGTTCAAGTGAGGATGCAGCTGTTGTGGGCATTGGTTTAGGAAATAGAATAGGAAATGTAGTCAAGGTGGGATGTATCTTTGGGCAACTCTTGCCTATGAGTGATGCCATTTTATGAAAATGTAGCTCTTGGTAACTGAGTCCCAATGGAACAACAGTTATTACTTTCTTTTGATGAAGCCTTCATGTAAAAGCCTCTGGCTTATGTGTAAGGGATACATGTGAGTCGGGTAGGGTGTTTGCATAAGAGGGAAATGTAGTCAAATGGAAGTTTTTCTCCATGAAGTCCTAGGTGTGAGCAATTCTATGTCTCAACCTAGAAGAATGGTGAATGCATCTGTTTGCTTTCTTTTCTATTAGTTAGCAGTTGTATGAATCTGTTGTATGGCTTTGGTGGGCATGTCCATCTTTGCTTTTGAATCCAGTTCTGTATGATCTTATTATTAATATAAATTCATCATTTCACAAAATGTTTGACATTCAACCTACTATGAATGGTATACCGCCAATGGTATTTGCTTAGGATATTGAGTTTTAGCTTACTATTTTCGTCTTAAAATAGGTGTTCAGTTTTAAATTAAACAATTTTTTCAAAAAAGTCCACTAACTGTAGTAGTCACTAATCACATATCATCTTCACTAACTAAACTTTATTTTAATTTGTCGAAACGTCAACTGAACATTTATTTTGAGACACATCAAAATTAAAACATGAAGATCTGATTTGAGACCTCAGGAGTATAAAAATTACGTGCTATAACCTCTACAGGTCGGTATCAACTTGTCAACATTTTGGTATGGTACAAACTTTTAGGGGTGCTCACGGTCCGAAAACCAGACCGAACCGAAACCGAGTTTGGCCAAAAGACCCGACCGAAGATCGGACCGAAATGGTCCGGGCCGGTCCAGTCCGATTCGGTTCGGTCGGTCCGATCCGGTCCAACAAAGCATAATTGCCGGTTTTTTCGTAAAACCGAACCAGACAGAAAACCAAAAATAAGGATAATGATAGACCGAGTACTTTTATTACGTCTCAATTATAATATCATACTAATACTTTTATTACGTCTCTATTATAATATCATATCGATACTTTTATTACTACAAACTACACATTCATCTCTCTAAAATCATACTAATACTTTTATTACGTCTCAATTATAATATCATATTGATACTTTTATTACTATTGCGTCTCAATTATAATATCATACCCATACATTTATTATTACAAACTACCAAGGTTATAAATAGCGTGAAGCGTGGCGTGGCAACATAGCCAAGCCTCAAGCTTTAGCGTGAGACGTTGCGTCATAGCGTTTTTTAAGGCGTGACTCAAGGCAGCAATAAATATTTATAGAGTGGTCAATATTAGTTAGCTAGTAAGCTTAAAATTGAGTTATGGAGTTACTAAGCCCGAATCCCATACAACCCAAATCATAAATACTTGTAAATAAGCTCAAATCCATGAAAAAATTTAAAAGCTTCAAGAAAAGGCGCGATATAGCGCGCTTTATCACGCCTTATCGAGCTTTATTGCACGCTACGCCTAGAGACGACGCCTTAACCTGTTTCGTAACGTGAAGGTCACGCCTCGCGTTATGACGCCGCTATAACGCGCTTTTTAAAACCCTGCAAACTACACATTCATCTCTCTAGAATCATACTAATACTTTTTATTACGTCTCAATTATAATATCATACTAATGCTTTTATTACTACAAACTACACATTCATCTCTCTAGAATCAATTACTTTTATTACGTCTCAATTATAACATCGAGATCCCCACATGTTTTTTGGACCATTTGTTGTTATTTACATTAATGATGCAAGTTGTGAATCATGGATTCAATAATTTAATGGATATGGACCATTTGTTGTTATAACCTAATAATTAGTTTTAATGCCCGTGCACGCACGTGTTTTAGACATTATGTTTTTTTAAATACATGTATGATTTTTATTTTTATTTTGTTTTATAAGTTATGTTATAGAGTATTATCGAAATCATATGAAGAGAATAGATTCATATCTTATATATATTATATGAGCTTGAGGATAATTACTAATTTTTTTTCTTTTGATTTACCTGTTAACTAACTCGACATTGTGAGCCGACTAATCTCTACAAAACTACTCTTTTAGGTAGCCCGAAGTCGGCTCATGTGAACCTTCGAGGCCACAAGGGGATTAGTTTTCTCCTCGTTATATTCGAACCATTGACCTCCACTTTGGAAGGCTGGTTATCTTACCGTTGGGTATGCAGTTGATATTGTATATGTTTTATGATTCTAGTTGCATTATTGAGTCAGCTATACTTAAGATTAATGGTCACACTTTGTGTTAAAACATGTAAAAATTTAGCTTCGCAATCGAATTTAAAAGCATCAAGTTGAGTTATCAAAATCGTCAATATTTATAGAATATAGAAAGCTAAAAAACTCAAATAAGTATTATGTTTCGTACATACAATATGTTTTGGTCAAACAAAGATTTACCTATTGTATATCTTTAATACATATACAAATATAAAAAGAGTTTTACCCATTTTTCCGTCACCAACACTTTTTTAAGATATAAAAGTAGCCTAGATTGTTATATATGATTTATAGGCATACATACATGTCAATGGAATAAAGACTTTTTGAGAAATTTAAATGTTAGAATTTTAGTACGTATTAAACAAAAAGAAAAAAAATGCAATTCTTCCAAACACATCAATGAATAGCTAGAAAACCATTTTTATTAATTTATGATATTTTATGTGCTTCGGTGTTTTTCTATTTGGTTGTACAACATAATTTCAGACCGACAATGAAAAATTCATCAAAAAGTCTTCGGGTAGATTTGGGATGTGATTAGATACTGTTAAATCTTTGTTTGGAAGTAAAAAATTGTTTACGTTTGTAATATTTTAAAATATAAAGTCTACGAGTATAAAATTTAAGGGGTTATTTGTTTATTTTTTAAAGTTATAATAAAACATGTAAATTTATAAATTTACACTTAACTCCATATAATTTATTTAAAATTAAAAATCACTAAATTTTTATTAATCACCTCCACTTTTTTCAAGTTTTTTTCTTCACAAATTTGACACATATATTTTTATGTGTTTTTTTTCTCGTCATATTTTTCCACCATAAATTTTTTATTTTGACCAAATCGATTTAATTTTGACTTTTTATTGACAAATCAGATCACACGATTTTGCCTACGTGGCAAAATCAAGCGTTCTGATTGGTCTAATTTTAAAATTCATATGATTCAATTTGATGAAAAACTCCGAAATGATGTAATTCTTTTATTATATAAATAAATAAATAAAAAAGATGGATATGGACGCTTTTGTTTACTTTTATTTTCATTATTATTACATAATGTTATTGGGGGTGTGACATATCAAATGTTTAGTTGCGATAATACCTTAAACGTAAGACCTTAAATTCTTAAAGAGGATATATCTAGCGTGGGTGCTGTATGACGAAAGACTCCATGTTATTATTAATTACTCTGCATGTCTTTGTTCTAATACTAGAATAATAAGGTTGCCTATGTGATGGAATTGAATTTTATGTACGAGTAACTAATTAACAAAATCATGTGACGTAATGTTCATTAATATTAATTTGTCTGAATTTGTTGTACTACGTAATTTGTTTTCAAGCTTCTTACCATGTGAAAGAGCAGGGTGTGGTGGCGCAATGGCCCTAGCTAAAAAACCTTTCGCGCCAACGACACCGGCTCTAGCGTCAAAGCTTCTCACGCGGATAGCTTCAGCCGACGTCAATGATTATTTTTGTTTTTCTAAATTCGACCGTTATAAAGCGGTAAGAGGAAAAAGTAGCTGTTATTTGTGTACTTACTCCCTAAAATTTCAAAATTTTACCACTTAAAATACTATGAATACTTTCTTATTCTACCATATTTTACACACTCTTTCACTATAATTCACAACACACTATTTTCTACTTCACTCAAATATTTTCTCACCAAAATGAATCTCAACCAATAATGGATAACAGGTATGCTCAACGACACGCAAAACCAAATTCCGAGCTCGTCTAATCCCACCACGACTTCATCCGCACATTCCACCTCCCCCACTCAACTTCCATATACGCAAATGCCTGTTTACTTTCCCAACTATAACCCATATGTTAATCCCGACTAACAAGTTGTATTTCAACAATGACAACTTTAACAACAATTCTAACATACCTGAATTTTCCAAGAACAACTAAACCAAGCCGCTTCTTCTTAACAACAATCCGAATAACAATTCCAGCAACCACAAGAAGAAGAAGCCAACACGATCACGACGTCGACCCAATCAAAGAGAAAACGTATCAAGAAAATGTTTAAGGTAGCCCGTGAAACGAGAGTCGAATGATCCGGTACTTACAACTTATGGACCCAAGGCGAGGAGTTACTTTTTGCGGAATGTTACATACAAATATTCGAGGATCCAAACGTCGGTTCGGAGAAAAAAAAAACGTTTTGGTACAAAGTTCTCAACCAATACAATGAACAAGCAAAGATTAACAAATTCTCGGTTCGTACCAAGAACATGTTGACGGAAAAGTGGACTCCAATGAAAAGAGAGATCGGAAAGTTGACCGGAAAGTGGACTCCATAACTTGATTTTAACAATGATTTGTAAATCAAATTTGTGATTTATAGATTTGATTCACTATTAAATAATGTTTACTTGTGAATCAAATAACAAAATATACGAATCAATGGCTCAAACAAAGATTTCTCAATCTTCTTAAAATAAAAATCTTCTCAATGGAACCAAAGCCATTATAGTAAACATACAATAAGCGGAAAGACCGACCCGCAAACCACCTGCCCGACCCGCAAACCACACTCACGCAACCCCCTGATTTACCCAACCCGCAAAGCACCCACCCGACCAGCAAACCACTCGCAACTCGTCGGTGCACTATGTGTCAAATTACAAAAACTACCATCACTTTTATGATATTTAAAAATTCGGCCCGATATAAGAATTTGCAAAACAGCCCCCAACACTATGAGGCAAATTACGAAATTACCATAACTTTTACGCTATTTACAAATGCAGCCTAATAATTTTTTTTACAAAATACCCCCACACCCCCTCCCCCCAAAAAAAAACTATGTTAAAAATTACGAAAACTACCCTAAACTTTACGCTATTTATAAATTCGGACCAACAAAAAATTTGGCAAAATAACCCCCCACATTATGCGGCAAACTACGAAAACTACCCTGCCGTTTTTTTAAACCCGGCCCACTAACGCAACCCGGTCCGAAATCCTTTATCGACAACTAAAAAACGCCCCGCCGCAAAGCGCGGGTTCCAAAACTCGTTAGCAAACATTCATCCACGGATCCACCGATAAATATACGATACTAAAATATACTATGGATCACAATACACTGTGTTTTTGCAACTTGGAGGTGAAACATAAATACGATAAATGGGCCCATTGTCATTATTGGAGACATAGAATTGAATGCAAACCAACATACCTCATGACATGATATTCTAAATTAATGAAAAAAAACAGAACGTATGACACGATGCCATGTGAAGTGGAGAATCAACATTGTTACTCAAAAAAATCTTGAATGACAGTACTATGAAAATAATTGCACAACTTAATAACGTATCGTTTACTCAGTCTCGAATGTCTGTATCAAATTATTTACGTCTTAACTGGCTCTTGGCTCTTGATAACATATTGATTAGATATATCAGCCACGAGATAAAAATACTACTTAGGTTCTTATACCGCAAAGACGAATACAATCTTTTGTTCAAATATATAAATTTTAAGAAGTTACTTAAAAATTAAAATATTAGTGTATTATTTTTCTTTGTAGCTTTAAACGAGTACTTAGGTTATTATTTTTCTATATAGATTTTTCTTTGTAGAAAAGTAGACTTTCCCTCTTATGAAATTACTACACTGAATTCACCTTATAATTTAACAAAGTTATGATTAGTTATCAAACTTTCAAATTATTCTTAATCATACATATACTTATATATAGAGTTGTGAAACCATATTCTAAGGTTTTAATTTTTTTTCTAAGAGATGTGTTTTGCATTTTCAATACATTAGGGCATAGCACGATGGTAGTTTTAGAAAAAAGTTTATAACACATGAAAATGTTTACTACGTATATTTATTTTAAACATAGTGAGTTTATGTTTAATGTCTATTTGAAAGGAAAAGATCTAGAATCTTACATATTTTTATAATTTAATGCACATGTAATTCATAAGTTTTTTATCTATACTTTTATACTATTTATAAAGCATTTTGACACATTTCTTGAAAGTAAAAAAGTGAAAACTTAATTCTCAATTATTAGAAAGTTCAATTGGCAATTCTAGCATCCATCCATAAAGCATATACCATCAGTATCGTTAATTGACTCAAAACCAATTAGTACGCATATACCATCCATATCCATGCATATACGCATATACCATATGTATGCGTGAGTGATTGAAACAAAATTTTGGTGATTGAAACAAAATTGACTCAAAACAGGAAACCTTTTTAACACGAGCTAGGTTGATTGATTGATGATTGACTCATTAAATGCTACATGATACACGCATTGAACGAGTTAGGTTCATCTCTAGCGATGATTGACTCAAAACTGGAAACCTTTTTAACACGCATATGGAAACCTTTTTGATTGATTGGCGGAATGTACGCATATTCAAATAAAATTTTGATGAAGACCCTATATAAACAACCATTCTCATTCACTTTTCACAAACATTCTAAACACACAAAAATAGAGACTATTGCCGCTGTTGATGTTTTGATGAAGACTGAAACAAAAAGGTAACACACAAGTACTCCATAAATTTTGAAAAACTAGATACATTCGACTTCAAAAACAATCGAACCACATTTTTTTTAAACTGATCAGATGGCTTTGTCTTGACATTTATTCTTTGCAGGTAATGTTTCGTGTAAAGGTGAATAACTACCGACTACTCGGGTATCTACTGACATTTTTTTCTTTTGGTTTTTCTGTTTAGTGGGAACCTTCAAGGTTTGAGTTGGTTAGTGACAGCATGGTTCCTTAACTGACATTTCTGTAATGAATTAAAAGTCAGCATGATCGAAGCGGATGTCGCCTACTAGCCACGGTTGTCTATGAACCCATGTATATAAGTTTTTTTTACTGTTTTAGTGTGCTTCGACACAATATAGTTTTATACCTGTGTATTGCAGTTGCGTTACGGGACTTTGATGTGCAACATCTTTGTAAAAGTTCAAGGGTTTTTAGCTAGATAGGTTACCAAACTATCAACTTTTGTTCGCCTAAGTTACCAATCTTTTTTTTTGTTTAATTGGGTTACTGGACTATCGAAGTTTGACTTTAAGGTTACTGAACAAGAAAAGTGTGTTAATTCAGGTTACCCCGAATACTGGCAACCGGGAGATTGTGTTTTGACCTTCTCCACGTCAGCTTTTTGTGGGCTCCGTTATCCAACTCAGAAACTTATCAGGTTATTTGACAGATATATTACTCAACTTTGTAAATCTATTCGCCTAAGTTACTAAAGTTTTATGTTTTGTTCATCTAAAATTTGAATACGAAATTTAGTTCAAACTAATTTTGTTTAAGTTCAAACGAGTTAGAGATCTTCAAAATAAAAGTTATCTCTAACTAGTGAATTGAATAACCATAATTGAATACATCGAATCGGTCATGTCGTTATTGAAGCGTGAGAACGATTGAATGTAGAACAAAAGTTATCAAGATCGATCAAACAACCAAACATGTACTGTACAAAATATTCACTCTCAAACGTTATTATAAATGAATTGACTTAAGTAACAATTATATATATTGATTAAATATAACATGGACTTGTATGGTGATTTGAATGAATTTGTGACCTTATAATTAAGTATCGGCCAAGCCCAGAACCCGAAACATAATTTTAGAGGGATAAGAATGTGATATTGTGATGTATATGTCTTACCAACATATAATTATTGAAAATGATCGTTATTATCATATTTCTATATTTTGAAAATATCTCCTCATATTTCCATTTTAAAAATATCCCACATCGTTGGGAGTTATAAAAGCAAAAGAGTTTATGTAGATATGTATGACATATGTCTGTTATATCTAATTTTTATTTTTAGTCTTGAGTTCATTAGCTAATTTTACTTTACTAATCACTCTAGAATCCTATTACGTATCACTTAGTTTTTTCTTTAATAAGCAATACTTTGTCATCCGATTCCAAGTATTATAAAAATTTGGATTAGCTCATTTCAATAATTGATAATTGTCAAATACTTTGTGCCTCTTTTTGTCCAATACACTTCATCATCGCGACAAGTTCTTACTGTTCAATTTTGTGTATGTTTGGAAATTGAATTACTGTACTATATTAGCAGTCATTTTTATAATCATATTAGTGAGTTTGAAAGTTCTACTATTAATGTAATGATGGTTATTTACCAACGAATTAAAGATGCCTACATATCTTGAGTGATTTTGTTGTTACTATTGTATAGTACTATTTTTTGATTTTGGAACGGGTACATACTAATAAGGATACGAATAGTCGAATAGTGCGCAAGTTTGAGCCAAGAATATCAACCAACGATCAACGACTACATGTTCATTCTTACATAGAACTTTTTAGAATATCAACCAAGAATATAAAAAGTAATATGATGATTTTATGAATGAAACAAGTGAAGCATATATATTCGATTCACGCAATTGCTGTATGAATGTAGAGCTAAAGCGATCAACATCAAGTTTAGTAACTTAAGTGAACAAATTCGCAAAGTTGGGTAACTTATTTGTAACAAAATTCAAATGTCACGCTGGCAATGTAACCGGGATTTAACACTAGCAACCAGTCACCGATAGTTCGATACTAAATTTAACCGATTTCGATAGTCGAGTAACCCAATTAAACAAAAAAAAGATTAGTAACTTAGGCGAACAAACGTTGATAGTTTGGTAAACTATCTATCTAAAAACCCAAAGTTCAATTGTACTCTATATTATATGAAATGAATTCGAGATATTTACTGAATGTCATTTTCTGTTGGGGTTTATAATAGCAGGATCATAATGCGGGGTGTGTTACATGTTAGATTAAGTACATTTCCCTTTAGCACTCGTTCTTTACTAAGCACTTAATTTTAGATGTTAGGTTGCAAAATAGGTAGGTCAGGTAATAGGTTTATTTTGGGCTGGCCTTCATTGTCTGAAAACACTATTTTGGGCTGGCTTTTACCCTTTTAGTAGCTAACTATTTAGATATTAGTTGAAATTTACAATCACGTAACACATGAACACTTATTTGCTCACATGATATTCATAATTGTTGGAAACACTATTGCATATAAATTACCATATAATTATTAGGTTCTCATAAGTTTTTTCTTTTGTAAGCAAGCCATTATATTTGAATATGAGAAACACTAATAAACATGGCACAAATAAAAATAATAACGTGAATCGACTTACTAATAGTATATGTTTGGACTTTTTTATTTTTACCTAAACTATAACTCTTTTTTTAATCAGCCGTTATTGCATATCGCTAATTATCACAATATTGCATATTGCTTTTTATTTTGACGCAAACAATCCTATTATGAACGTTACACGAAAAACTAACCACAAATTTTGCATATCGTTAATTATCAGCCGCTAGGGTTTTCCGCCGCTATGCGCGGGTACTCGCCTAGTAAATTTTAAAAGGTTTATACATGGTGCAATAAAGTTTATATATAAAATTAATAGCTTTATAAATTAATAGTTTAATAAATATATAAATCCTTTAAAGTCTCCACCATTGTGGATTTGTTTTCTAACTTTTAATTATATATTATGCATCATAATATGTTTTCTAACTTTTAATTAGATGCAAAACGTATATGAGATACATTTCATGATTACTCTTTTATTGTGTTGTTCTACATGTGGCGTAATCATATAAATCAGATTTTTATCATGTTTACTTCAAAGTAACTTTCGAAACTGAGAGTGTGTATCTAAATTAATAAAGATAATTTAACTAAAGTTATTAAATATCGTTTTAGTTATTTCTCATCACTTTTTATTTGATTTATTTTTCTCAAATGTTTGGTTATGACTAGATAATTAATGCAGAATGTAAGGCATGTGAAGTGGAGACTCGATACTGATAACCAAATCTTGACAATTAATTGAAGATTTGAAGAGTACGATATTTCGTATCCATGTCTCTCTCAAATTCATTTTCAATTCGTTTCTCTATGTGGACATGATTGTTTTCAATTTGACAACATATTCATGTGATCGCAACAATTTGTGACCATCGAATTAGCTTGATTTGTTAACAGGGCGGCTCATTTTAACAAAAAAAAAATTTAATGGTTAGTTTATTTTTTTTACCTGACTGAATCGTGCTATACAAGTGACTAAAATTGTTTAATTAATATATTATAAGTAGACTTCAAAATACATTTATGATGGTTTCTCTATTTTCACACCATACATCTCGGGCAAAAAAGTTAGAGAACATAAACATCCCCCCGTTAATAAACATTAGACACTAAACATCAATGGGACTAACAATGCAAATGTTTCTCTGTTAGTTGCTAACATGAGTTTAACAAGTTAGGTATTTTTGTCTTTTTGCTTCTAACATGGATGTATTTTACAGTTTAAGTTTTTATTATTTCTTTTATTTTATTTGTTTGTTTATTTATTTTCTTTGTATTTTTTTCTTATTTTTTAATAGTTTATTATTTATTAATTCACCTAATATGTATCTCCAGTTCTTCACAAAACAAACAAATACACACACATGGATGTATGGTGTGAAAATGACTAAATTACAAGGATGTATTATGAAGTTTACTCTATATTTGTTTTAAAATTCATGGTGTACAATCTTGTTAGTAAAGCTAGACGAAATCTCACGTATAGTGACGATGTCTAGCGGCAAAAAATTATACTTGCGGACTTGTGGTTCTGGTGTGACCAGATGTAACATTTAAGGATTCAATCGTAGACTTGTAGTCATTGCAAGAAAAAGATATAAGTTTAATGATGGATGTTGTTACCATTTTTAATTAAAATTATATTAGTAATTAAAATTTACTATTTTTTAGGATTTTTAGTTAAAAAAAATTAAAAAAATCTCCGTATATATAATAGAGAGATGATACACACATGTTACTAATGTTTAGGTTAGTCAAATGAAATGAATTATCTACACAAAAGGGAAAAGATATATGGTGATATTTAATCTTTTTATTATCTAATTTTAGATTCAAAGCGAACATGGCAAGTTAATTATATTTGCATACATTATAGCATAACAAATTAAAATAACCATAGTCAGATAGTAACTAGCTAATTCTTTAACCAATTATTTCAATTCTTTTCTACTACGGAGAATAATTTAGAATTAAATTATCTTGACACAAGTCTCGGTACCTTTTGAGGATCCGATAGTCTAGGCAAGGGGATCCACAAAGCAAATATGCTAAATAATCATGTCTTCTTCCCTTTATAGTTATGCAAGTTGTGCATAATATTATTTCTAATTTACTGTTATATTTTTTCCATATACTGAAGTGACATAAACTTCAAGTTGCATCTTATAATTATATGAAAAATTATCGTAATCAATGAACAGGTTTTTCAGGATTTACAATAACCTCAAAAATAAAATTGATATAACTTATAAGTGTTATTTTTGGTTTTGTTGAACTAAACTTCAATAATGAAACTAATACTTATCATGAGTAGTTTAATTATAACCACGTGTAAGTGTCATTCTTATTAACTACGTACAAGTATACGTGAGAATATAATAAGTAAATTATCATTAAATATGTTGAAAAAAAATTTATCATTAAATAATATGGTAGGCGTATCTTAATTAAAAATAAGATTTATATAATGGTGGAAGACAAACGAGCAACAAGTTGCGCCGCTAACCTTTTTTGAATTGCAAAGCCAATACGTTTAAATACCACATCCGTGGATCTAGGTCTGATAACATTGTTGTGCATAACCCGTTGAACTCGGCTGAGTAGCTCCACCGTGTTTTCATTTCGAAATGTTCATAATTTTGTGTATTTATATGCATATTAAATTAACTCGTGTTTTCATTTTGATAATTATAGTATTAGCATATACATAGTTTTAGGTATTACGGCTAATGTATTCATAACGATAACAATAACAATAAAAATGTTGTTTAAAAAATATAAAATAGAATGTTATTTATTAAACTTAAAGCAAGTGGCATAAAAGACACTAAACTTAGGGTATATTTTCAGTTAAGGTACTTTTTTTTCTAGCCAAATTAATTTTTTTCTCACTTTTCGTTAACACACTAACCCCATTTCGTTATATCCCAAATATTGTGTTAATTAAAACTATAGTTTTTTTTAGATGACTAGGAACTACAATTCTGTTGACATATAAAAGGTTATAGAATAATGATTTACGGGCAACTTAAATCCGAAGTTCATTTAAAACATTCGACGGCTATTTAAATACAGTGAGAGTTAATATAAAAAGAGGTGTTATGATATGTTATATGAGAGGGGCGATTTCGGTAATATTAGTGATTGTCATGCCATTTCGTTCTCTAAGGCTACTCACAACTCACAGTAGCCGTCCACAACGATTTAAAATTTTCTGTCACTTCAGCTTTTTTTCTTTTGCGACCTAAGAGCAAAAAGTGTGGTGGCGAAAGTGTTTGCTAAATCCGACGTGGCACCCAAACGGCTTCGTCGTTTCCCTCTCCACCACACCCCATCCTCCTGTCGTTTGAAGATTCGCCACCTGCATGACGAAGAAAGAGACGACATGAAATGTATATTTTACACTTTTTTGTTCTTTGATTGATCTTTTAAATAGATGGGTGAAAGATAATAGAAATTGATGTTGATTGGAATGATTGCTTGATTATAATTGATAATACCCAACCTATATATAGGATACAAAGGAAGCTTCTAGACTATGGGCTCGGGCCAATGGGCCGATTACACTAAATATACAATATGTACTTTAATACGCCCCCGCAGTTGGAGCGGGAGATTTGCGGACGCTCAAACTGGATCTGAAATCAGTAAACAACGGGTATGGGAGTCCTTTTGTGAAGATATATGCGTACTGAAATCGAGAAGGGACATGAAGAACTCGAACATGACCTGCTGCTACTTTGTCACGAACAAAATGAATGTCAATCTCTATATGTTTGGTGCGCTGATGTTGCACCGGGTTTGCAGACATGTATACGACACTGACATTATCACAGTAGACCAAGGTCGCTGTGAAAAGTGGGGTATGAAGCTCACGAAGGAGGTTGCAAATCCAAGATGTCTCAGCTACAACATTCGCAACCCCGCGGTATTCAGCCTCAGCACTAGAACGAGACAACGTGTCCTGGCGTTTGGAGGACCACGTCAGGAGGTTGTCACCAAGAAAAACACAGTATCCAGAAGTAGACCGGCGCGTAGCCGGACAACCTGCCCAGTCAGCATCAGAGTAGGCAATAAGTTGTGATGTAGTAGACCGAAATAGCTGTAATCCAAGATCAGTGGTTCCTCGAAGATAACGAAGAACACATTTCATAGCATTAAGGTGTGGCTCTCGAGGATCATGCATGTAAAGACATAACTGTTGAACTGCATACGACAAATCGGGTCGGGTAAAGGTGAAGTACTGAAGTGCTCCGGCAAGGCTGCGATATAAAATAGGATCAGTGACCGATGATCCTTCAGGTCTAAGCTTCTTCTCAGTGTCAACTAGAGTCCTACAAGGGTTACAATTAAACATTTGTGCTCGCTCAAGAATCTCGGTAGCATATTTCGTCTGAGACAAGAATATGCCAAAGGTAGTACGTGTGGCAGATATACCGAGAAAATAGTTGAGTGGGCCAAGGTCTGTCATAGCAAATTCCGCATGTAGTGCAGGGATGATACGTTACAGGAGCAAAGTAGAAGAAGCTGTAAGAATGATATCATCTACATACAATAGTAAGTAAGCCGTGTCTGGCCCCTTGTGAAAGATGAAAAGAGACGAGTCGGTTTTGCTGTGATAAAAACAGGCTTGAATAGCATAGCTGGAAAATCGCTAAAACCAAGCTCGAGGGGCTGCTTAAGGCCATAAAGCGACTTTTGCAGAAGGCAAACATAATCAGAATGAGCTGAATCAGTAAATAATGGTGATTGGTGCATGTAAATTGTCTCTGTAAGATGTCCGTGAAGAAATGCATTTTTCACGTCTAACTGATGAATAGGCCACTGTCGAGAAACTGCAAGGCTAAGAACAGTCCGAATGGTAGCAGGTTTGACAACAGTGCTAAATGTCTCATCGCAGTCGATGCCTTGTTGTTGACTATGACCATTTGCAACTAGTCGGGCTTTGTACCGACTTAATGACCCGTCAGCATTATAATTATGTTTGTATAACCACATGGAGCATACAATGTTGACATTTGGTGGGCGAGGAACAAGCACCCAAGTTTTATTGGTCGATGATAAGTTTTATATTCAGTCCCCATAGCCTGTTTCATTTAGGAACGTCTCTGTAATGCATGGAAAGGAGACTTAGGGATGGGGGAGGAGGTGGTAACATGGAAGTTGTATTTGGGGTTAGCTTTCACAATTTCAACTTTAGAACGTGTGACCATAGGGTGTTGCGAGGTAGATAGTAGTGGTGGTGGTGGTGGCGAGTTTATGGTGGTGGGGATGTTTTGGTGGTAGCGTTGTGTCTAGTGTGATGGTGTTGGCAACGGCGTTAGAGTGTTGTATATGTTGTTTGCTTGTTGGGGTTTTTTTATTGTGATGGTTTGTGGTGGTGTTTGTTGAGGAGAAGTAGGTGTGGTAAGAAGGCGAAGTGCAATGGGGGATGTGTCGAGATTATCATCTAAGAATTAGTATGAGGGGGGTTGAGTTGGAGTCATGAAGCCGAAGAAAAAGACAGTTTCGTCAAATGTGACACGACGGGAAATAATGATTTTGTTGGTGTTCAGGTCAAGGCATTGATATCCATAATGATTGTAAGGGTACCCGAGAAAGATATATGGCGTGGTGAGAGGGGCAAGTTTATGCGGTGGAAAGGTGTAAGGGTAACAAAGGCATCCAAACGTGCGAAGGTGGGTGTAAGAGGTTGGTTTGTTAAATAATTTTGTGTAAGGGATGTCATTGTTGATAGAGGTGGAGGGGAGGATATTAAGTAAGTAAGCGGCAGTAAGTAGTGCTTCGACCCAATACTCGGGAGGAAGACGGGCTTAAAGAGAAAGAACGACTACGTAATGATAGCACGAATCAAGCGTTCAGATTGCCATTTTGTTGAGATATATGTGGCATGAGAAACGAAATAGAATGCCATTAAGGCAAATATTCATAGGAGGGAGTTGATGTAATTCTCACCATGATCACATTGGAAAACTTTAATTTTCACACGTGAATTGGGTTTTTACAAAAGCACGAAAGTGTAGAAGTTTGACTTGTGCAATCAGATTTTTAGTTAAGTGGTAGACCCACAAAAAATGTAAATATTGATTTACGAAGAAGTACATAGTATTTATATCCACACATTTTAAACTAGACGACAGAGAGATTGTCCAAAGTCTGAGTGAATAATTCAATGGAAGAATGTGACAATAGAGGAAGATCGTGAAAGAGAAGTATTGTTTGTTTCCCTAAACCTGGCAGACATCAACACAAGTGTTTGAGTGTTTTGTTAATTATAAGACACAATGCCACGTGACGACAGTTTGAATTACATTGTCACCTGCGGGGTGACCAAGACGTTGAAGCCAAAGGATGATTATTAGTAAGTAGGCAAAGCTGAGGCGACAACGAGTAAGGGGTATAGATCACCCGGTCTGTCAAACAACGAAGAAGGGTTGACGGGTATGCTAATCTCGACAGTGACAACGCATAGGGAATCAAACTCAATGAGCAAATTTTATCAGTGGTGAATTTACGTACAGAAATCAAGGTTTTAAATATAATGGGTTAGACAAGAAACATTTTTTATGGTGGAGGGTGTGGCTGAAAAATTTATGGATTAGGGATTTGTTACATGTCCAGAGATGGGTGACTAGAGTAAAATAATCCATTTTTCCGACAATTACTTGAATAAAATTACGAATAACAAAAGAGTTTTGAAGGTTACCGTGGTAGTGAGATGATAAGGTGAGAAGTTTCATGAGAAGCCATAAGAACAATTTTTGTTCGGATGAATAGTACCCTCGGATGAACAGTACCCTCAGATGAACAGTACCCTCGGATGAACAGTACTCGTCGATGAATAGTGACACCGATGAACAATAACTTTTTTTTATTGGAGGGAGAGGTGAGGAGCGTGTTATGAGAGAAAAAGAAGGGGAAGATTACGGAAAGATTAATAATAGGCTCTGATTACCATGAAAGATAATAGAAATTGATGTTGATTGGAATGATTACTTGATTATAATTGATAATAGCCAACCTATATATAGGATACAAAGGAAGGTGTGTGTGAGGAAGGTGTGTGGGGTGGGTTGTGTGTGTGTGGTTAGGAAGAAGAAGGCAGCGGGTGTGGCTAGGTTTGAGGATGATACATATATATTTTTTTTTGATTTTTTACTTTTAAATATATATTTTTTTGTATATTTTTTTTAGAAACACATTTATTATTATTATTTTTTAATATTGTTTAGTAATTTTTTAATATGTCATTTGTATTTATCTCAGTGAATGAAATTTATGTTTGAAAAAATGGGAAAAAAATAAAATTGTGAGTGGGTGAGGCCCAAATGGCATGAGTTGTGCTATGTTATGAGAAAGAGGGTATTTTGAGATGTTGTGTTAAAATGATGTGGCAGTGATGTAGCACTAGTGAAGCCCAAAAGGCATGGCAAAGCCATGACATGACACCTTATGCTCTAAATGCGATCTTTTATGCACAGTAAGGCGACCTACATCTTTTTCTTTCTTTTCAAATTTTTAACAACAAAATTAAAATTCATTAATAATAAAAAACCATTATGTAAAATAAAATACGACATAAAATAAAAATGTAAATGTATGAAATAAAAATCTAAACATTCATAGACTAAGTATCTTTGTGGAAAACCTTAACCATTTGGTGTAAAGCATTCAAATTTTTTACATTTCTCATAGTTCCTACTGAAGTTGTGTTTAAAAAAAATGAGGGTGAGGGGTACAAAGGTGGGAAAGTATCCGTTGGGAGGAATATATGTATCCGTTGCATAGATGTACACTTACGAAATCAAACAAAATAATCTTTCATTCAAATAAATAAAAACACAAATTACAATACGAAATTTAAGAAGTATACGAAAACTAAAACACAATAGTCCTATTCATAATTTACATGCATCCAAACAAATTTAGTATTGATTTGATGTTATATTTTTGCCATCTTTATAAACAAAGCATCATGCATCTCGTAATCTTTATCAGAATTTTCTTTCAAAAAATTGTCAATAAAAGCACGTTTCTCTTGCGGAATGTCATTGCATTTCTCGTATGCTTTCCTCATACTATCTTTAGCTATGCTTGCATTCTCAAATTGCACGGCTAAGTTCATAATCGCTTGCTGACAAACGTTATCATCCTCAATTTGTTTATGAACTATAGCTTTGATTTCACCGAAGGTTTGTAAAAGCGAACAAACCATTAAGATTTTTGGCATAAATTAAAAGCGTATAAAATATGGAAGAGTGGATGAAAAAGTATAAAGCGTATATAAATTGTGTATAAAATGATAAAATAAATGAGGTGTTTATAGTATTAAAAGAGTTAAAATTTTGAAAAATAATTTTTTATACCGAATATAGCCGTTTTAAATTGATATGTATGTGTCGAATTGGTCGGCTTCACGGCCCGTTTCTCTCAAAAAGAACTCGGTGACCAACTCGACAAAAAGAGTTGCAGTGGTGGCGACTAGATCGGGACTCGGTCGACCTAAAGAGTCAAGGAACAAGTCAATAAACATGTAAACTATAATAAATAAAGAGTAAAGTACATAATATATCCATGTGGTTTGCCAAAAGACCGTCTCACGTCTCTGGCCCAAAGTTCGCTTAATTTTCATTCATCCGTTAGTAAAATGAGGCACTATACATCCCTAAGGACGAACGGTGCAAATTTCCCCCCGTTAAGTACTAACGTGGGTCTAACATGAATGATATTGTTGTCTTTTTGCTTTCACAAAGATGTATGGTGAACCTTTGCTTTTTTTAATTTTGTTTTTTTAATATTATTATTACTGGCCGTTTTTGTCCATTTTGTATGTTTTCATTAGTTTTTATCCATTTTTGTACGTTTTATTCTGTTTTTTACGTTTTCATACATTTTTATCAGTTTTTGGCCGTTTTTGTATGTTAATTTCGGATTTTTTTTCATTATGTTTTTGTCCTTTTTACCCTTTTTTATGTTTTTATACATTGTATACGTTTTTCTTCGTTTTGGTACGTTTTCATCCGTTATTATCAGGTAAAAACTGACAAAAACGGATGAAAGCATATGAAAATGTACAAAAACATAATAAAACAGAATAAAACATAAAATACGTATAAAAATATATCAAAACGTATGAAAATGTGTAAAATGTATGAAAACGTGTTTTATGTTTTCATATGTTTTTTCACGTTTTCGTACATACAAGAACGTATAAAAATGTGCGTAAACGTATAAAAACGTACCAAGACGGACAAACGCGTAAGAAACGTACAAAAATGAACAAAACAAAAAAAACGTACAAAAATGGATAAAACCTGATAAAACGTATTAAAACTAAAAAAACATACAAAAACGGATAAAATTGATGAAAACATACAAAAACGTACAAAAACAAAGAAAAACGTATAAAAACGAAAGAAAACGTAAAAAATGACAAATACATGAAAAACGGAAATGAACATACAAAAACGGATAAAAACGTACGAAAACGGAGTAAAACGGATAAAAACTGATGAAAACGTAAAAAAAAGACAAAAACGGCTAGTAATAATAATAATGAAAAAAACAATTTTTTTAATATTAAAAAAAGGCAAAGGCTCACCATGCATTTATGTGGAAGTAAAAAGACAATTGAACTCTTTATGTTAGAACCACGTTAATACTTAACAGGAAAAAAAATTGCACCATTCGTCCTCAAAGATGTATGGTGCTTCATTTTACTAACGGAAGGATGAAAATTGAATGAAGTTTGAGCTAAGGACGTGAGACGGTTTTTTGACAAACTACAGAAATGTATTATGCACTTTAATCATAAATAAATTTCCATAAAATTCTTAAAAATCAAATACATGGAACCCACACAAGTAAATCTTAATAATTCAAGCCTCTAAAAAAAGCCATTTTAGTAAAGGGTGAAGTTTAAAGATACGTAATATACTTTCTCAAAAAGAACGAAATATGTAACCCACTTGTTTTATGTAACACCCCCATTTTTACAATATAGCAGCGAAAGCTAATCTGGGGTATTACTTCATGGATACAACAATCATAAT